>VWZK01016263.1:0-52076 GCA_013396935.1 Baryphthengus martii | reverse complement strand
CAACCCTGACAATTCTATGATTCTAAACTGATTAACAGCTGCGTGTTCCTTCTTCACAGAATCCTAGAATGGCTTTAGTTGGAAAGGACCTCAGAGATCCTCTAATCCAACCTCCCAGCCATGGGCAGGGATGCCTCTCAACTAGACCAGGTTGCTCAAGGCCTCATCCAACCTGGCCTTTTGCATGGGTAATTAATAGATACAGGAGAACAACCTTCAGCCATTAGTTCGTGTCATCTCATCTTGATCCAAAATGAATGGAAGCGCAGTCGAGTCAAGACCACAAGTTCTAACTGGCAAAGCTGTCATTTAAATTTCTTTAAAATATCAAAATTATGTAATGTGTGGAAGCATCGAAGCACTTACTGTAGTAAGTCAGCTCTCCACAGAACGGTTTTCGCAGAGGCGGTACGAGGGGAGTACCAGAGACGGTTCTCAAGTGCTCTTGGGTAGCTGTAGATTCAGGTTGATTTTGAAAAAGTAGAGATTGAAAGGGTCTTTTTTTCCAAATTCACGCCTTTCAAAGGTACATATCATTTCAATACAACGTTACACATTTTAAAGCACACTTAAAGCAACGTAACAATATCGCTCGTCTTCAAAAGATGTTTGATGTGGAAGATGTGAAACGAAGCGCTTCTAATGGATGCACTGAGAATTATTGGTACCTCCAAACGGAGTAAACTTCCATCCAAGCTCTANCTCGTCTTCAAAAGATGTTTGATGTGGAAGGTGTGAAACGAAGCGCTTCTAATGGATAAGACATAAATACGATGCAAACCATACATGTGCAATTTAAATTAAGACATTTTGAAATGTATTTGCTGTATTTGGAACTCAGCAGTTACACAAGAAACTCAGCAGTTACACAAGAAACTCAACACTTACACAAGAGAACCTCAAGAAGATTCATCTGGAGTGCAGAAAGCGCTGTAGCGATCGCTTTATTCATTAGTAAAACAAGGGCAGTTGTTGGGCAGAGCCTGCTGGATGCAATCACTGCTTTTGGTAATGAAATTTTCCGTGCTGAGACACGTGACAGAGGGGTGGAGACGCGTGGAGGTGGCCCTGACACCTTCAGTCGCACAGACGGCCGCGGTCGGTTGCCGGTGGGTCGACGTTGGAGCAAGTAACTCACCAAGCCTGCGGCTACAAAGATCTCTCTGGTTCCCACGAGGGGTGTTAAAGCAGGGCTGCCAAATTGTGTCATCCTTGCTCATCAGGCTTTGCAGCAATGGACCTTTTAGACAAGATAAAGCACCCCGGTCCCTTCCACAGGTGCTGCGTTCTCAGGAAAAAAATTGGTGGAATAAATCATGGCATAAAGTATCATTCCAACCTGTTATGGCTTGAGCTTGTTAGGCAATGTGCTTTATGTGACCTTGAATTAGACTTCAGGTTTTCTTACAGAACGTCTACAGAGATTGGATGAGTATCTTAAGATACTCCTTTAATCTGCTAGAAAGAAGAGTGGAGTTTTCTTTTCTTACAATGCAAACTGAGAGAAGATGGCAGTTGTAAGGGCAGTATTTGCTGCAGGTTTTCATAGAATCATAGGATCGTTTTGGTTGGATTAGACCCTGAAGATCATCTAGTCCAACCATTAACCCAGCAGTGCCAGGACACCACTAACCCATATCCCTCAGCACCACATCTCCACGGCTTTGAGACCTCTCCAGGGATGGAGACTCCACCCGGCAGCCTGGGCCAGGCCTGGACAACCCTGGAGGGGAAGAAATTGTTCCTCAGCTCCAACCTAAACCTCCCCTGGGGCAGCTTGAGGCAATTTCCTGTTGTTCCTTGGGAGAAGAGCCCGACCTCCCTAGTCTCCACCCTCCTGTCTGGGAGTTGTGGAGAGCCAGAAGGTCTCCCCTGAGCCTCCTTTGCTCCAGGCGGAACAAGCCCAGCTCCCTCAGCCGCTCCTCACCACACTCCTGCTCCAGACCCTTCCCCAGCTCCGTTGCCCTTCTTGGGACTTGCTCCAGCACCTTAGTATCCTGACTAATGCCATCACTGAACGGATGGTTTTCTTATAAATATAATTAAGTTGTAGTTTGGAATTATTTTGAAAGTTCATCTGTCTACCTAATACACTATCCTGTTGCTAGCAGTAGCTGACAGTGGGTGGAGGAGCTCAGTATCGCTTGAGAAGCAGCGATATTGTGGCGAGAGTATCTTTTAGCAATTGAGTTTTTACTGTCAAGCCTCGAGGACAGGATTTTCGATGACACTCATCATCGGCATATATTTCATCACGCTGATTTTAATGGGATCGCATTTGGGTCAAGCCGGAGAGCTTTCAAGAATTTCACCTTTAAATTTGCGATACGGCTGTCTCCGTGCAGAGAGAGCCACTGTTATTTTCTCCAGACAACTGCAAGCTGATGAAACACACTTGAGAAATAGAGACTTTAGTTGTATTTTTAACCCATTTAATCAAAATTAAAAATTAAAAGAAGTGGCTCTTAGCATGCTGAAAATAAAAATGCTGTTGCATTGCAGACTCTGTGAAGTTTGCATTGCTTAGAAACCCAACTTTGCGGTACTAAGTTGTTTGCTGTAGCCAAACCAAACATTTTGGCCAAATGAAGAAATAATTGGGTGAAATTTAATAGGATATAGAAGGTGAAACTGGATGATGTAGCAGCAATTCTGTGGTTAAATCTGGGAGTTGCTGATCTCTGCATCATCTCTTCTTCTTTTCCCAAAGTTATACCATCTGATTTCAGTGGGCAATCCTCTTCCTTTAGTAACTTTGGTTGTCAGAGAAGAAATGAACAGTTCTTTAATTAATTTATTTTTTTGAACTTGAGTTCTTAAGGCAACAAGTCCTATTGGAGCACCTCTCCTTCCATTTGTTTTTTTTTTTTCAATCTGTGAGAAGTTTCATTTGATTTAATGGAGGTTTGTGATATGATATGATATGATTTGATTTGACAGAGGTTTGTGAGTCTCTAAGGTATTAATTTCCTGCTAGCCTCATGAAAATAGACAGCTCTGAAAGGATAGGCTGTAGTGTTAGCATCCTGTCTAGGGAAAAGGCTCCAGTGTTGTCTCATCCCCAGGTAGGTGGTAGGGAATATTAATGGGAGGAGAGAAAGGAGAGGAAGAAAAGGTGATAGGAATATTAGAGTCCAGAGATTTCAGTCCCATCTGTCCCTTACTGGACACCAGGGTGTGCAGGTACAAAGGAGAAAGCTGTAGGGAATCACTTGGTCCTCTCAAGTGTAGGAGGAAATCTATTTAATGTCTGTGCCTTACTCTTAATCTTCTCTAGAGACTTCCAGAATCCACCTGGATCTGTTCCTGCGTGGCCTGCCCTGGGTGATCCTGCTCTGGCAGGGGGATTGGACTCGATCTCCAGAGGTCCCTTCCAATCCCTACCATTCTAGGATTCATCCATCAGGGATTTGCTGAAAGAAGAAGAGCTACTAATGGCAGACAGGCTGTGTAAAGTTAATTGTGCCTTTCTGTGCCTCCAAACATCCTCTATGAATTTTAGCCATTTAATTTCTGTACCTGGAGTCCTGTCCGTTTGTATTGATGTACCTTGGCTTCGTGGCTTCTCCCAACATAAACCTGCAACTGTTCATTGTGCATCCAGCAGGTTGTACCCATCAGCAGGCCAAGGTCAGTCTCATCAAACTCACTGAGGAGAGGAAACCACCTCAAGAAGCTTCCTTCTAGCTGATACCTATAATTAGCCTCCAATTAAAGCATTCCAATAAATGATCCTCCTGCCCAAGGAATCAAAGCCCAAAACTGACCAAAAAAAATATCTTTGTTAGTGCAGTAGCTGTGGTACTGCTGCTGGAAATGTAAAAATCTGTATTTTATTTACCCTGATTTTGCTGACCGTGTTTCATAACTTTTGATTTGCTTTCACTTTTCCCCTCTTTCTTGGATGATTTAGTGGTCAGAAGAAGCGTGTGCAGCACATCTTACCCAGCGGGATGGATACCAGGCTGCTACTCAAGGACAGCTGAAAGATCAACTATATCAAGAAATTATCCATTACTTTGACAAGGGCAAGGTAAAAAGAGATGGGGGGGGGGTGGAAAGTCCAAATACGTTTTATTGCTTTTCTCTCTAAATTGATATGTTGAATAGTAAACATAGTTTGCATCTAGTGACCTTCAGGAAGCTTTAAACTTGGTGTAAGTTACTTGGAGTGCTTTATGTAAACGGTCCACTTAAAGGTAGTGATACTGGGGGAAAAAAAAAGGTAGAAAAAAATCAGTGGTACATTTATAACTGTTATATTAAAGGTAAAGATACATGCTTATGATGCCACAGAGAAAATAAAAAAGTGATGCGTGTCATTTGAGGGGCTTAGTTTTCCTGGCAATTCCAAGAGCTAATGCAGCCCTTCAGCTCCCGTTGTTTTCTCTGGTGCACACAAAGTAATGCCCTCAGAGAAGGGATGGCCGTGGTTCGTCTCGTAAGAAGGCAGGAAGATGCTCAGATGAGGATATTTCATTGCAATTGAAAGATGGAGCTGCGTTCGGCGTCGCGTGGTGGGAAAGGGGGGAGTGCTGGGGTTACCTGTCTGCAGAGGTGAAGGGGTTTCACTTGGCAGAGGGGGATGTCCAGAGAAGGGCCACGAGGATGATCCGAGGGCTGGAGCACCTCTCCTATGGAAGACAGGCTGAAAGAGTTGGAGTTGTTCAGTCTAGAGAAGAGAAGGCTGTGAGGAGACCTTCTGGGGGCCTTCCAGGATCTGCGGGGGGCCTACAAGAAAGCTGGGGAGGGACTTTTGAGGATGTCATGCAGTGACAGGACAAGGGGGAATGGATCCAAACTAGAGGAGGGGAGATTTAGATTGAACATTAGGAAGAAGTTCTTCCCCATAAGGGTGGGGAGACCCTGGCCCAGGTTGCCCAGAGAGGTGGTGGAAGCCCCATCCCTGGAAGTTTTTCAGGCCAGGTTGGATGAGGCTCTGGGCAACCTGGTCTAGTGGGAGGTGTCCCTGCCCATGGCAGGGGGGTTGGAACTCGATGATCTTCAAGGTCCCTTCCGACCCTGATGATTCTATGATTATCCAAGAGTCTTATGTTTTCCAGGGACGTTTTTAGCAGAATCGGATGAGTATTTTGATAGAAATTTTGCTTAAAAGCTGAAATTTTATCCCTTCTTTTAATGCAATACTTTAAAGTTGTTAATAAATGGATGTTAAAAAAAGAATTGTCATTCTAGACTGCAATAGAGCAAGGCTGCACCAACAGGAAGACTGGGGCTTGTGCAGTGGTTGAAATTGGTTTCCGCAGCACACTTCTGCTGCCTGAAAAGCTTTTGCTAACCCTTTAATAACGATAAGAATCTCGTTAAAATTGGGGTCATAGCTGATTTTAAAGTGTATTTTCGTACTGGAAAGGACAAGCCAGAAGTCACATGTTTTGATTTTGTTGGTTTACGCCTTTACGGCTTCGCAGTTAGTCTTTTACGGTGGTGGGAATTGTTCTTCTGAGCACCAGGCCAGTGCCTTTTAGCTATAAATAAAAATCTAAAGCTTTTCATCTCTACCAAAACCAACCTGTCTTAAAGTTGTACCCACCCGTTTCTGCTGGTAGCTCTAATGAGCTGTTGATATAAACAGCAGGCAAAATACCTACTGCTTCCTTTTCAGCCTGAGCTGCAATACCCAGCGCGGCATCCACGCTTCAGAGGCCGTTGTTACCCTCGATCACCGGCATTAATTTTTTTTCAGATTTTATAACCAGAAAAGGAGACAAGGCTCTGCCTGCTTGCTACAGAAATAGCACTGAAAATGCTGTGGTTTCCGTTTCCCTCGTAGAATCGTAGGATTGTTTTGGTAGAAAAGACCTCTAAGAGCATCAAGTCCTATCATTAACCCATCCCTGCCAGGGCACCACTAACCCCTGTCCCTCAGCACCACATCTCCACACCTTGGAAACCCCTCCAAGGATCATGGGGACTCCAGCCCTGCCCTGGGCAGCCTGGGACAGGCCTGGACAACCCTTGGAGGGGAAGACATTTTTCCCCATGTCCAACCTAAACTTCCCCTTGTGCAACTTGAGCCCATTCCCTCTTGTCCTGTCTCTTGTTCTTTGGGAGCAGAGCCCGACCCGCCCTGGCTCCACTCTCCTGTCAGGGAGTTGTGGAGAGCCAGAAGGTCTCCCCTGAGCCTCCTTTTGTCCAAGAACAAGCCCAGCCCCCTCAGCTGCTCCTCACCAGACTTGTGCTCTGGATCCTTCACCAACTTCATTGATTAAACAACTGAATCTCCATTATTCCAAGCATTTTTGTTGAACAGTGATATCAAAGGAATGGCTGTGATTACTTATTCCTGTTCTTTTACACAACTCAAGTCATTGGACGGCTGCGTGAATTTTTTGTGCACGTGAGGAGGTGATTCATTTTCAAAGCCCTCTTTCCTAGTTCCAGGTATTTCTTCTCTCGTTCTCCGGTCAATTAAGTTGGTGATAACTTTTCATATTGTTCAAGGGAAAGGAAAAAAATAATATACACGGAGACTATGAGCATCTTACATGAATCTTCAAATGTCAGGAAGCTCTAAGTGGAGGTTTCCACCGTTAGAATTAAGCTAATCCTCTCATTTGGGATGTTCTGACATTAGATTAAATCAGCTTCTTACATTCACATGTGCAGTTTGCAGATGTAGTCCAGCAGCTCCTTTGTTTGTGCCATTCCATGGCCAGTAACACATCTGAAACAGTATTTGCTCAGCATTTTTAGAAGACTGTACCGATACACTAACAAATTTGTCCTTTTTTGTACCATAATCGCCCCACTGAGTCTCTGCCCAGCAATTCACTCTGGGTTGATCCCACTACTTTGCTTTCTCTTCCCAAGAAGTTAACAACAGATGTCAAAAGAAAGTCACTTTACCCTGGACAGCTGTAGAGCTGCTTCCAGGCTTTTGCAGAAGCTCAGGAGTTTTGGTTTAAAGTTGTTGTGAGCTTGTGCCTCTTCCACTCCAACCTGCTTGGTGGGCTGCGGTCGACATGGTGGACATGAGGTGCAGAGGTGGACATGGTTAGAAACATCATGTAGAAGAAATGGAGGAGAAGGATTTCCTGAGAGGTGACACTTGGTTTTAAAAACGTTGGCTTTTTGTTTATAAAGGATGATGTAGTTCAGCCTCTCATAAATCACAAGCCCTTTCTCCTAGCAGAGTAATTTCCCAGGGGGAACGCTCAGCGCACTTGTCAAGGGAAGACCAACCACGAGCCTTATTCCCTAAATATTAGCACTCCTATTGAAACTAATTTATATATTTCATTTAATCTTCCATACACAGACTGGATTGAAGTGGACCTCTCACTTCTGGACCAGAAGTTCCTGAGAAATTTGTAATTTAATAATACAGTGTGGCCTCGCACTGAAAGCAGGAGTTTGGAGATCTCATTTTGGCCACTTCACCGTGCAGATCCCTGTTAGTTGTAGTTTGAGATCTGTTTATCATTCCTTATTTTGATTTCTGTTTTTTAATATATTACTCTTAAGAAGCTTGGTTTTTTCCTCATGCTTGACTTTTGGTCTTTAAACCTTAAATCTTCTGTAAAGCTGGAGTATATCTTTCACCTTTAGTAAATTTTTAGGAAGTTTGCAATTTCAGATACAACTTCTGCCTTTTGCTGTTTGGCTGCTTTGTGGATTTGCTTCCTTATTGTTAATACTTTTCATGACTCCTCGAAGCTCCTGGTTTCCAAACAGAAATGTTGTTCCTTCCAAGTTGTCCTCCTATACTCATAGTTTTCCCTCCTAGATTATTATTCCACGCTGCACTGTTTTTTTTGTCTCATCTTCATCTCTCTTGGCTTTTGCCCTTAAAAGCCTTATCCTCCCGCTTACCGCGGCAGTCTGACCTATCCTTTGAACTGCTCTGAAGTGTTTGCTCTCTCTGTGTTTTGCTGAAGCTTTGTAGTTTTCAACAAAGCCCTTAATCCAGGGACTTTGCTGGAAATTCAGCGGTCGGAGTATTGCAGGCCAAGGAGGAAAAGTACCGGCGGTAATAAAGTGAAGGAAGGAAGGGGGTGAGATTTTGCTCGTGTGGAGCAGTTCATGTTACTCAATATTAATGAACTATTGAAGCCATTAAATACTCAGTGTCATTGACAAAAAGATAAGATGCTATTTATAAGCAGGCTCTCTAAAGCCGTGAAGGAGGCAGCATCATTCTTACCCCTCCACAGTAAAACGTACAAAGAACGTGTGTTTCAGGTTTGCCGGTGGTGCCGCAGTCTATAAATCAGTACATGTTTTCCAGAGTTCCTTCATAAATTGAAAATGTTGGTCCCAGGGAGAAAAAAAAGTAAACAAATGCACCCTGCTCATTTATTTATGCTCCTACCCTCCCAATAAAAATAAAATTAAATTAAATTAAAAAAAAACCAACACAATCTTTTACTGGAGCCAGAAAACCACAAAATATTTAAAACTACCCAGTAAACACTATGCTTTGGCTTAAAATGTCTCTTCTTTCAGCTCGTGGGATGGCATCAAATGGGCTTTTTCTTCCACCTAAGATAGTGGTGAAATTCACCCATCAGCCCCAAATCAGTGCGAGGCTCCCGTCCAGCTCATATCCCACGTCGGGCCGTAAGCCCGTCGAGAGAACTCCGAAGGATGGCAACAGTCTTCAGAGAGGAAAGATAACGTGTCTGACCATGTTCCAAATGGATAGAGCGAGTGGTTTGAAAGGGTTTCCAACCATGGCTCTATCTTACACATCTTGAATGCAATGCTTGCAATAGATAAATATTAGTTTAATGTTTTATTTAAAATATTAAGCTTACGTGATGGTTGATTAATGTTGTCTGTGATGTAAGTGGCTTGAAATGTCCCTCACACATCCGAATATTGCACGATAATATTCCTATCCTAGATTATTTCATTTTTACTGACTCAGCAGGAGCTAAGAAATACCCACAGATCCTCCTTTGCTGTTATTAATGAACCTCAAAAACCATATTGAACGTTGCAGTTCTCTCTGAGCACCAAGCAGTCCAGCTTCAAAAATAAGTCAAATTGCTAGCTTTTCCCTAAAAGGATTTCCTTCTGCATCCTCCAAAGTCTTGCCCGTAACAATTTGCAGCTCGTGCCTGCACAACTAAATTTAGGCCGTGTGCATTTTTCTTACGCCTTCAATATAAAAGAAGCATTTTCCTTCTACTGTCACCAACCTCTGTCTCTTTGGTGCACTCTCCAGATAAATTGTTTCTCACATTAATGAGTTGTACCTCGTACAAATCCCGTGTAGTAGCTCCTCGTGAGGCTCATTCCTCCAGAAGACCTGCCATGTCCTGAGCAAACCTGGGAAACCTTCCAAGGCAGGAAATCTGCGAGGCAGCAGATTGGGAGTTATTGACCTTCAGGAATATAGATTTCATTTATCAGGATCCTTTGCCACAGCCGTGCCATCCTCACCTGAATAAATTTGCTCTGTAGTAAACAGAAATTTATTTTTTTTTGAGCATTGTGCAGAGGATTTTAATAAACACACGGTTCCTGTTTCTGTTACGATGCTGGAAAAATTCCCAGTTGGGGTTTTGTTTCGGGTGCTGTTGGAGGCGTCGGGATCCGGCCGCACAAACGGCCGAGGGAACAGCCGGGTGGTTTATGGACCCGTGGACTTCGGGAGTTCAGGGCACTTGACGTTTTACAAGTGTTTTTTTGATACAACTTCTCCTTGTTCCTTTGGAGGATTGCACCGGACAATTGGATTTCAGAATAGAGATGGTGGAGGGAAGGGGGCTTTTAAGAGAGAATAGCAACACAAAGTCAGTGCTTTTCTCTCAGATGGATCCCTTGGCTGGAGAGGAGCCAGGTTAGGGGCTGGCAAAAACTGAAAGAGTCTTTTCCCATGGTGAGGCACCTTTTTTTTGTGTATTTGCAGTGTGATAGAAAAAGAGTAGTTTTATCTCTTCTCGATACCTGAAAGTGGTCCATTAAAACTGAATGTGACAAAATATGAGCGGTATACCTTGTAAACTAACTTCTAAAGAGCTTTTAAAGTAATTCAGGCCAGAAACAAATGTTGTTCACAGTATCTGGTGGTTTTTTCCTGCTCATCTGCACTTACAGGTAGGGAATGGTTACAAGGAATGATGCTAGGATTGTGTGATTACTCTGAGTTTATTGTAAATGAACTAAATCTACATCATATTTAATTTGCGGACTCATTTTTTAGACTCTGAAACATTTATAAAATTCATTATTAATATTTCTGTTCAGTAAAATCTAAAGGATATGATCAAGCTGGAGGAGGCACAAGGGAAACAGAGCCTCTGCTCCCGTGTCTTTGCAGTCTCAACAGACAAGGGTGGAAGGGAGATTTAATTCTGCTGAAGTCAGCATTTAAGTGTTGGCAGTGCTGTGGTACCTCAAGGCACTGAGGTGCAGGCCATGCCTTTGACAGTGTAGTCTGGTTTTAGAATCACAAACTGGTTTAGGTTGGAAGGGATCTTTCAAGGTCATCCTGTCCAGCCCCCCTGCAGGAAGCAGGGACATCTGCAACTGGAGCAGGTTGCTCAGAGCAGGTTGTTAAGAGCCCCAGCCAGCCTCCCCTGGAATCGACCACCTCTCGGGGCAACCTGGGCCAGGCTCTCAGCACCATCAGTGTCCAAAATTTCTCCCTTCTCTCTGGTCTAAATTTCCCCGCTTCCCATTTAAAACCATCCCCCCTTGTCCTGTCCTAACAGACCCTGCTCCAAAGTCTGTCCCCATCTTTCTGACAGGCCCCTTGAAGCCCTGAAAGGCCCCCAGAGGGTGTCCCTGGAGCCTTCTCTTCTCCAGGCTGAAGAAGCCCAACTTTCCCAGCCCAACCTCTCAGCAGAGGGTTCTAGCTACCAGATCATTTTTATGGTCTGTTGTGGGCCTGCTCCAACAGATCCATGTCTCCTGAAGTTTCGGTAAGCTGCAGGCCATCACAGCAGTACAGATGACGATCAGGGATGGGCTTGCTGTGGTGTGACCCATGGGCTGCAAAGCTGTGGTGGCGTGATGGCCCTCACGCTGAGCAACACCAACACGACGTTTCCGCCTCCTCGGCTCCTCTCCTCCCCTCCCCTCTCCTGTGCTGATCCAGAATCCTTTCCCTCTTAATGATCGGGTGCAATTAGTTAGCGTTAAATGACACACGGCCTTAGCACCGAGCCGGTGAATTGAGTTGCCAGACGTGCTTTGGAAACGTGTCGCGATGTCTGTGCTTATCCAGGATGTTGTGGAAGAGCTGAATGAGTTTGTTTACGGCGTGGATGCAAATCTAGAATTATTTAGACTTCCATTTATTTCCAATCTCGATTCAGCTCCAAAGCTGTTTGCCTGAGATCATCTGTAAATATTTTGACAACGGAAAAGAGAGAAGTGCTTCGGTTTGGGAGAGGGACTGGTTAAATCGGGAACACGCAAGCAGAGAACCGGGACGAGGAGAATTAGGGTGACGTGATCTTCTTTGAAGTGAAAGTGTGCAGAAGTAGTTATGGGTGAGCGAAGTGAAAAAGAAAATGGCAGTCAAAATGAAGAGAGGTTAAGTGGTTTTGAAAGGTCTCAGTTGCTGACTTACCAGCCAACTGAATATTCCTTTAGTTTCTATAAATTGGTCGTGTAGTGCTCTTCTGAATCAAAATGAACTCAGCCTAGTGTAAGAAAATGGAAAATATGTCTACATTTCTGCCCTTGCTATTAAACTCATGTTAATTGTTGTTTAGAAATAAAAACAGCCTCTGTATCATCATTCGAGAGGAGGTGCATAATACGGATAAAAACATTCACATCCTTCCCTTTGCAATAATTGTCTTGCAGAGCACACAGGCTGCCTTGCGATTTCCTGCAGACGTGATCCCTCATTAGGGTGATTGTAATTAGTCGTTCTGATGTGGTTTTTGTTTTCAAGGCACTTTACAAACATGAGGTAACTCCTGCTTCTTCCGATCCTCTTCCCTAGGTAAATTACATTATGAATCTTGTTGTAGAAATGAGAGAGGAGACCTTCTTGCAGTCTTTCTGTGCTTAAACGGCTCCTAGAAGAAAGATGGGGACAGACTTTGGAGCAGGGCCTGTTGGGACAGGACAAGGGCTGATGGTTTGAAACTAAGAAGGAGATTTGGACTGGAGAGAAGGGAGAATTTTTTTACGCTGGCCCAGGTTGCCCTGAGAGGTGGTGGCTGCCCCATCCCTGGAACCATCCCAGGGGAGGTTGGATGGGGCTCTGAGCAACCTGCTCTGGTTGCAGATGTCCCTGCTCCCTGCAGGGGTGTTGGACTGGATGACCTTGAAAGGTCCCTTCCCACCCAAACCACTCCATGTTTCTTTGAAAAATGAAGAGAAGGGGTCGAACATCATGTGGAGCTGTAGGGAAATGTTCGTGTAGGTACCAGGTTCTATCTCTCATGAGCAACCATCGCCTTTCTGTCTTAAATTAGGTTACTGCTCAGCCCATGTTTTCCCAAACATCTGCCCTTTTGTTTTCTCTAGGACTCAAAAGCTGCTTTTCTTTTGCTGAGCCACACCAGTGTAGCTTCTGGCTGGTGTGTTCTCTTTACTTCACGCCCTTATTTTGAGAGCATAAATCTCTGTCCTTTCTCCCTGCCATCTCCTGTAACTAGCTTTCCTTTTGCAGCTCCTCATCTCCTCCACCATCAGCAGTTGCCCGCCTCTTTCCATCCCTGCTGCTTTCCGTCCCTTTCCTCTGGGTCTGCCAGGATGGTCTTTCAGTCCATCCTTTGGTTTGAGACACAGATGTCCCCTGCTTGAAGATTAGCTCCTCATTTCCAGGGAGGTGCAGGGCCAGAGAGCAAACTGATGGGACCCAAGCCGTGTCTTGCTTTTGTGGCATTGACATGTAACATATGGGGGAAGACTTGCTGAGGGTTCAGCCTGTCTGGGTTCCAAATGGCCAATCCCTAAGGGGAAAAAAAAAAAAGATATTCCAGGTCCCAGTCTGGTGTTTGTGTCACTATATCGTGGGTAACTCTACCCTGCCTGACAACTCAGCCAGTGCTGGCAACAGCCTTGGTCATACTGACAGTCGTATGAACCCTTAATGTTAAATAAAATATTTCTTATGGACACGGCGCTTTAAAGCAGCTGGAACTGGAGGCTCTCTACAGGATGGATGCAGGAATCAGTTGTGTGTGTGGAGGTTTCCCCAGGAGCACCATTCCCCTTCTTTCTCCCTAGCATCCACCTCCCACCATCTTTGGTGGTGCTTCATCTCAAACTCTTTGTTCCCAAAGGTGGTCATCTTCAGGGAGTGGTGGAGAAACGTCTGTTGAGATCTTTTCCTCAGCCCTCCTTCATCCGGTTTCAGTCATCTCAGTATTTCACCAGAGCTAGAAACATGTGGCCTGATGCTGAGAGGAGAATTAAGTGATGTGGACAGGAGATTTAAATTTAAGATGAAGGGTAATATGAACCAAATGGATTTATAACTCGTTCCAAATCTCATTTTTTTTAATAAAGTGAGGTCAGCAGTGCCAGACAAATTTCAGCAGCGGAGGCAGATCATCAAGTTTGATCTTAGATAGCCTGGTATGCTAATTTAAGTATCTTTGCGGGTCCAAGTGAATCTTTAGAGTAGGCAAAAAAAAAAAAGAAGAAAAATACACATTTAAAAACATTCTTGCAGCTCCTCATTAAGATTTTTGGCTTCTGAAGAGCTGAAGGATATTGTTAAATTTCTTCGGGTCAGTTGAGACGGCTGCTGAATTTCATGGTTGAAGAACACGAGAGGCAAAAGAACCAATGGAAATATAATGAGTATTTGTTCAAAGCAATATCTGCAAATTGCCTGTCCCGTCTAATATCGATTAGAGATATTAGAGGGGGAGAGAGGTGATTATGAACTATAATCAATCAATAGCCTTCGGCCAAAGTCCTGGCTTCTGGGTTGCGTTGCGGGCAGGCCGTGTTGGCGCATTATTGGCTATCTAGTTGGGCGAGCAGGAATCTTTTTATTTTTGAAGCAATTTGGTCATTTTCCTTGATTTGCATCCAATAGAGACATGTGGGTAACGCTGTGAAGCGTTGGCTTCACAGCTTTTTCAAGCAGGTGACACGATACATTTTACTGCGGTTTATTAAGATTTATTTTATTCCAATGTTGCTGTTGAACCAAGGTGCGTAATTTAGGGGTTTTGTTGTTGATTTGTGATTGATTTTTTTTTCAACAGATGTGGGAAGAGGCCATCGCCTTGGGTAAAGAACTTGCAGAGCAGTATGAAAATGAAATGTTTGATTATGAACAACTCAGTGAACTGCTGGTAGGTTTTTTTTAATGACATCGACACTGCAACAGTTTTTTTCAGAATTTAATTTCTCAGCTTTTACAATTCTACTGAAAATCTCTCTTACGAGAGTAAATTTCAGGAGTAGATGGCTTTGTTGGACAAATGTTGTTTCACTATCACTGAACTGCCTGAAAAAGATTGAGTGTTACTTTTCTTTTTTAGCCAAAAAGAAAAATATTTCGGTAATGTTAAGCTGATTTATTTGTGGTATAAAAGGAAATTTGGAATTTAAATATAAATGGGAACATGAAAAAAAATTCCTGTTCTCGCTCAAGTGTCTCCATATTCACGTTTCTTTTTTTAGGTATGAATAATCCCCAAGCATTCATGTCTAGAGTCAGTTATTTTTGCCCTGATGTTACCCATTCATTATGCCTGCACCATTTTTTTTTTTTCCCTCCTTCTCTTCTCCAAAGAGATAAATGGCAGCTGTCACCATCCCTCTTAAATTCTCAACCATTTCCACAAGAGTTGGGACTTGATCCCAGTTTGGTTCTGAAATATTCTTGGCTTTCTGGTGTTTGATACGTTTTACCTTTGCACTCACCAGAGGACGTCGTCCTGAATTTTTTGAGTTGTTTATCTGTCTGCTTTATCCCAGTCTGTCTGAGCTGGGCATTAATACGGTGTCATTGCACCTTCTTTCTCCGCTGGCACGGACTCTCAGTTGGAAGGTGGCTAGGAGCCATCTCCTCAAATGCATCTCCATCCCCATCTCCCCAGTACCTCCTTTCTTGGGGAGGAAAGAATAAAGGTAAATCCCACTCCTCTCAATTGTATGGTTTCTTCACTCCTTCACATGTTCTTCTTTGGTTTGTCCCTGATTCTGTCCTCCAGCTCTCGAGAGCTGGATTTATATCCCTTTTTTGATGGTCCTTTTGTGGCTTTGTAACTGGTTTTAGTGACAGACTGATTGTATTGATTTGCCTGACAAATCTGGAACCTGGTTTCCCATTGCTTTGTCCTGTGGGAGGTAAGGGATGTGTACACAGAGCGTTCCCCAGGCGCTGGGGGATGCCAGAAGAGTCTTTCTTGGCCTTCTGCCTACGGCGCTGCATTCAATAGAGTATTCTACATTTCAATATAAAAGGCATCTGATAGAGATTGTTCCTCAACTAGAAGTGATTCTCCTGTGCCAGACAGGATTATTCACCAGTGGGTAGCTACTCTGCGAGTCCCTCATTTTTAATTTTCCATCCCCTTTATGCTTGCACATGGGAACATGAGTGGCTTTGTCACAGAGGCAACCACTCTTTACTTCTCGTAAGGTATCCACTTGGGAGGAGAAGTCTGAATTTGCACTTTATACATCGTAGCTGATGGCAAATAATATTGACTTTCGGTTTTTCCATCGTTTCTCTTGCACAGTAAATGTCATTGTTTGCATTAAGTGATGTCATTCCAGGCAGTAGTATAAACACATCATGAAGTTTCTTCCTCTTCTAATAGAGGAGACCCAGACCTTCCAATTCTCACATCAGACAACGGAGTTTATCTGCTCTTTATTTATCAGACAGGAGAAATTGAGAGAGGTGTCACAAAAATTAGTACCATCGTGCGTTGGACGTTCATCCCTCAGATGGCAAAGACCAAAATTCACTCTTCTGTGAGTCAAGGTCTCACATACCCCATTGACTTTTCTTATTGCTAATGCTGAACAGCGTTAGGGTCCTAGCTCTATATTGGTCCCCTCACAATGAAATTTTAAGTTTTTTGTTTCTTTCTGTTCTCCCTCTTGTCTTTTTTGTTCGAACAATAATAAATATTAGGCTCTGAGACAATTCACAAATGACAAAAGAGTTTTACTACAGGCGAACTGAGCAATAGGTGGCAGATCTGGGTCTTTGTAGTCTTCTTGCCATCTACCGTTATCTGTCGTATGGGAACAGTAATAAACCTCCCCCCAAATCAGAATTCATTCTCTTACAGAAAGTAATAAAGAAAGAAATAAGTTAATGAACAGGTCGTCTGAAGCCGCACGTTCGTTATCATTTCATCGTTTGAGAGAAAGAAGGATTCCACTTTGAAAACAGATGGCGTCGGACGTGCGTGTATTTATTCCAAAAAGTCCCGTTTTTTCTGCAGCTCTCCACTGCCTGCTTTCCGTATGCAAATACATGGCTGTAAATATGGAAAAGAAGTAGTAGGAAAATGTTGTAACAGCTGAAAACTGAGAAGTCAGCACCATTGAGATGAGGAGGCCTTTGGTACATCATCATTCCAGTGTTTCGGCATCGGTAGTGCCGCAACCGGGAATTCAAGCTGCCTTGCAAATTCTTGACCTGCATCAAAACTGAGATATCGAGTATGGAACAGTGAGGTTCACCAAAATAAGCATCGAAATAATGGCTATGGAGTCAAGTATTTTGAAATCTTAGCGTGTATCTGATTGGTGAAGAAAAAGGGGTGAATACAACACGTACATCATTGAGATCGACATAAAAGAGCTCTGGATTTAAAGTATGAGGAATCTCCTTAAAGTTGAGGTCGTTAAAATTTCTCCCATTTCTTTTGCAGAGAAAGCAAGCCCAGTTCTATGAAAACATCGTGAAAGTGATAAGACCAAAACCAGACTATTTTGCTGTGGGATACTACGGCCAGGGATTTCCGACCTTCATAAGGGTAAGTGTCCACCTTTTGCCAGAGTCCACGGCAAAGTATCTTCTTTTGGAAACTTCCCTCGGTTGTGGAGAAAGAACATTATAGTATGTCAGTGTGTTATTTACAAACTCCCTAACATGGATGTGTATAAACCAAACTTGGTGTTTTCCTTTCCAATTTCTAATATGGAACAGTTGAATTTTAGTAAAGAAGCTTTTTTATCAAACATATCCAATCGTTTATACTTCTTCAGGGTATCAGTAGAATACCACTCAGTGTGTAAATCCAGCACCATCTGAAATAGTGACATTTTTGCCTGACAAGTGCGTATATATATGTATTAGTATAGTAGAAAAACTTTATCATAGAATCACAGAATTATTTGGGTTGGAAAAGACTTTTTTAAGGTCATCATTCCCCCAGCACTACCAGGGCCCTACTAAAGCATGTCCCTCTGCGCCGCATCTCCACAGCTTGGAAATCCTTCCAAGGATGGGGACTCCACCCCTGCCCTGGGCAGCCTGGGACAGGTCTGGACAACCCTGGAGGGGAAGACATTCTTCTGAATATCCAACCTAAACCTCACCTGGTGCAACTTGAGGCCACTTCCTCTTGTCCTGTCACTTGTTCCTTGGGAGCAGAGCCCCACCTGCCCTGGCTCCAGCCTCCTGTCAGGGAGTTGTCAAGAGCCAGAAGGTCTCCCCTGAGCCTCCTTTGCTCCAGGCTGAACAAGCCCAGCTCCCTCAGCCGCTCCTCATCAGACACCTGTTCTAGACCCTTCCCCAGCTCCGTTGCCCTTCTCTGGCCCCACTCCAACCCCTCCATGTCCTCCTGGGAGCAAGGGGCCCAAAACTGACCCCAGAATTCAAGAGGTGGCCTCCCCAGTGCCCAGTCCAGGGGGATGATATCTTTCCTAGCCCTGCTGGCCACACCAGTGCTGATTCAAACCAGGATGCTGGTGGCCTTCTTGGCTCATCTTCAGCCAGCTGTCCACCAACGCTGCCCTTTCTGCTGGGCAGTTTCCAGCCACTCTGCCCCAAGTCTGTAGCATCGCAGGGAATTGTTGTGACCTAAAGTGCAAGACCTGGCAAATGTTCCCGTGTTACCTGTGGCCGTGTTTTCACGTGTGTCCTTTCCAGCATAGCCACTAAAATGAAGCTGAATAGCAGAAATATGTGTGATACCTTTAAAAGTAGTTTTTTATCATTGATTTTCCTCAGTTTAAAACGTATGTCACTTGGTTAAGGTCAGTAACGTAAGTCTAGTAGCATTTTCAACTTTTTCCGCTTGTATCAGGATTATTAGGGAGTTGAGTAAGTGACTAAAGAACGGTGGGGATTTAACACGTCTGAAGTGCATCTGTATCGTGGTTCTCTGGACTCTGGCACTTGGCAGTGGCGACATGAATATAACACATTAGCTATTTAGCTGCTTTGCTGCTTGTACCTGTGTTAAGTGCTGGGGATTTTCAATTTGGAAAGAAACTCTCCTGAAAGGGTTGCAGTAGATTAAGGCAGTTCAGGAGGCAGGAGAATATAATTATTTGTATTATTCTCTGAGTCCAGGAGACTCAGAAAGATTTAGTCTCGGGCCGTTGGCTGGTGGTAGGTTTCCTCCTGGAAATTCCCATTGAAGAGATGAGTTTCTGTTTATAACTGAGTAATTCCGTGTTAAATGTCTCAGATTGTGATTTACAGCAATACCGGGAGGAAGCCTAGGCCTCTGCTGAAGCCCAGCTCAACTGGATAAATCCAGTGAGCGCTGATAAAGCTGACTTTGTCAGGTTCCTGTGATCGCTGGGCCTTCTGAGGTGTATTAAAATGAAGTAGAGAAAGGCTTGAAAAAATCCCAAGAAATAAAACTTTTACTTAATCAGACGTTCGCTGTGAAAAACTCTCCTTTTCAACCAACTAACCAAAGCCCATGTTGAAGAAACAGAAGCTCGTGAATCATCCCAAGGAGAAGCAAATGCCTGTGGCTGTTCCCACTCGTTGGGGTGCTGTACTACAGCACTACTTGTGCCATTTATACCTCCTGAGAAGTTAAGTAAAAACCTTGAGGAAAGTACACTAAGTAAAAAAGCTTTAATAACATTTTTGTAACATGTTTATTAGTTATTTCTTCAGGCAAAATCATACCCTGTAAGAAGGAATCACTGTTAAGATTGACTAGCCCACTGGGGATTTTCTCAATGCTGATCAATATCTGAAGGCCAAGGGGCAAGATGGTGGGACCAGACTCTGCTCAGTGGTGCCCAGTGACAGAACAAGGGGCACCGGGCACCAGCTGGAACCCAGGAGGTTCTCTGGGAGCAGGAGGAGAAACTTGTTTGGTGGGAGGGTGTTGGAGCCTGGCCCAGGCTGCCCAGAGAGGTTGGGGTCTCCTTCTCTGGAGGGATTCCAAACCTGCCATGGAAAATGCTATGATGGACACCCTGCTCTGGGCTGGCACCAGATGATCTTCAGAGGTCCCTTCCAATCTCCACTATTCTGTGATTTCTCTAGAAAATGATTTAATTAATATTTTATGATATTCTCGTAGGGAAGACTTGCGGTATCGGGAATCTTTGAAACAGTGAACCAGTGATAAAGTCACTGGTAACTTGGCAAAGGTGATTCTTGCTGGGAGTTGTCATAAAATTTTGTCACGTGGACAGTCACACTGCAGAGTTCACTTCACCCTCTAGAACACCATGCTCTGCAAAAGCCTCATGGAATGTAATAAATGAGCGATAAAAACTCTGAAAAATAGTCTAGTAAGTGTCTTGATGATAGAGAAAATCCTCAGTACGAGGTTTTTCTTCTGTGGCAGTTTTTCCTGTGACTTGCACAGAATCATGGAATCGTTGTGGTTGGAAGAGACCTTTAAGATCATCAAGTTCAACCATTAATGCAGCACTGGCAAGAATATAGGTGCATATACATGAATTGGAGTGTATATAAAAATGTAATTTAAGGATATATATATATATACACACTTCTTAGGCATATGCCTCTTTTTATTTTTCTTTCCCAAAATACAGAGTATTCTTTTACCTACTGTGCCTCTCAAAAGGCACCATTATAGAACTGAACCCAACTGGGCAAATGTAAACTCTTCAGATTTCTAGCCCTAGGTGTAACACCCTTTTTCTACTAAGTGCTGTATAATTTTTTTCGCCAAACGTTCGTTTGGAGATGAGTAATGAGGTTAAGCTTATTCAGATGCAAGTGTTACGTTCATATCCAAAATTACTTTAATATGTTTGATCAGTTAAAAATATGCAAGTTGTCTTTTACATATTTCTTTAGAATTTAATGAGCTTGTTCAGTATATAAATGGGCTGTAGAAGATATTTCTTAATTTTCTTTATGGTTAGGAGGAGAAACCAGTACCTAGAAATACAATATACTTGATTTAAAATCTATTCTGTGTGCAGAAAACTGTACAATGGCAAAAATTCATAGACTCATGTGAGATCTGAGGTGTATCAGTCTGAGTCAGTGTCCTTGGACCTTCCTCCTAAACTTGGCATCATTTTTTGCTTACACTTTTCTCTGCTGCTCTTGCTTGCTCATGTCAATATCATTTAATAAATATTAGTGTATAAAAAGCCTAACTCTGTTTGTTTACATCTATTCCACCATTAGCTGTGGAAAGTGGAGGAGAGGAATTACAGAGGCAGATCTTGACTTTAGTCAAGGACATAATTTGTCTTAATACATTTTCAATGGCATCCATTCCATAGAATCATAGAATGTTAGGGATTGGAAGGGACCTCTGGAGAACCTCAAGTCCAACCCCCCTGCCAGAGCAGGATCACCCAGGGCAGACCACACAGGAATACATCCAGGGGGGTTTTGAAAGGCTCCAGAGGAGACTCTGCACCCTCTCTGGGCAGCCTGTTCCAGGCTCCGTCACCCTCACAGGAAAGAAGTTTCTCCTCATGTTGAGGTGGAACCTCCTGGATTCTAGATCCTTGAAATCACGTATTTGGATCCTGTTGAGTTTAGGATGGTTTATATGTAGGCCTCAAGGTAAGTGTATGCTTAATGATCTCAGTCCTGAATTGGAAGGAAGGAAATTCATTTGTGCTTTAACAAATTTCCATAAAATATTCCTAAATATATTGATTATATCAACATAAAATTTCTCACTTTGCAGCGCTGGAGTCAACGCTCCTGCGATCCCAGTTCATTACTGAGGATACTGGTATTAGGATTTCACCTCTCAATTTCTTTGCAGAACAAAGTCTTCATTTACCGAGGGAAGGAGTACGAACGCCGCGAAGACTTCGAAGCGAGGTTGTTGACTCAGTTTCCAAATGCAGAAAAAATGAAAACGACGTCTCCACCGGGCGACGACATCAAAAACTCCTCCGGCCAGTGTATCCTTGGGTTGCACGGCCTCACGGACCGAGGATTTAGGGCCTGGAGACTGTTGCATTTCTGCCTTTACGGGTGTAGTGCATCAATTTTGTTGTTCTTGCCTTGCATTCTCTGCCTGTTCTGTGTGATTGAAATTGGCTTTTCAGTTCTTAACCCCTGAATTCAGATATCCAGTGCTTTACTGTAAAACCAAAACTGGATTTACCATCTAAATTTCACAGGCCGGTGTCGGAACAAATCGTGAGGTGAGTTTGGGTTGGTTCTGCAGTTTTACCAGTCTCCTTTGTAACAAACTAGTTCTTATTGTCATATAACAATCTGTACATGACCAAGGAGGGCAATAATTGTGAGGACGTTCTGTTGGGATTGTTAATATTAGCAGAGAGTCCATCCAGAAAAATGGAAAACAGGAATCCCATAAGCATTTCGTATTTATGAATAAGCTTTTTTTCTAGTACTAGAGTTTAGCCACACTTCCTAAACAAGATTATATTTGTTTTTGATTGTGCTTTTCCCTTTTTTCAGTTTCTACAGGGTGAATGAAGTCCAACGGTTTGAGTATTCACGTCCTGTTCGAAAAGGAGAGAAAAACCCCGACAATGAATTTGCGGTAAAAAAAAGTTTTTCTTATTTTTTTTTTTAAATAGAATACTTCTGGGGTTTGCTTATTTACTCCCCTTCATTTTGAGAATCTGAACCATTCATTATGTTTTGATTGTTGGAAAATAAAGTCTAGGTTTAAATGTGATGATTATTCTTCATAGAAATTCAGTTAAATCAATTTATCGTGTTCTGGTTTATACCAACACAAAAAATAGACAAAGCTGCATTTATTTTGTTTTAAAAACAACTATTTGGAGAAGGAAGCTTAAAATAATTATACCTGAGATATAGACGTCTCTTGCTAAAACTTGTCTTGCCACGAAGATTCTAGTCAGGCATCTAAAAATCTTTGTACAGTAATACCTTTTTTTTTTTTTTCTTCTTTTGTTTTTTTTTTGTTTTGTTTTCTAAACCATATGTTTCATCTAACGGTCAATAAAACCCTCTTTGAGCACAGCTTGTATTCATCAAAATGTTTACAACAGGTTACATCAAATTGATTGCCTTTCCTTTTTTTATAGACACCGTTTTATTCGCAGGGGTCCTAGTGGGCACTGTTAGTAGTGAAGTAGTAGTAGTAATTAAAGTCATAAATTCATGCATCGTTTCTTGAGTGAAGAACTTGGTTGTCTGTGTGGTAGCAGACTCTAATCTAATCAAGGTGCCAATAAATGCTGAGTAATTGGTGTCCTAGCAGTTAAGACTGAGTATTCATTCAGAGACTTCTTTAGTGTCTGTGGCCGTTATTAGCAAATTGGAAATTTTTGATATCTATGTGGCTTCAGCTGAGGAGACAGGAAACCCATTTTTTTTAAAAACCGTAGCGCTAGAGAGCGCTACAGTCGACAGTGTTTTGAGTATAGATTAAAAAATGTGGGTCTGTCTTAATCACTTTGAAATCACTCCTTCTGTTAATGGAGAATGGAATAAATTCTGTTTAAAGAAAGGCTGATAATTAATAAGATGAACTACTAACATAGGCCAATTTTAACAAAAATCAGACCAAGGGATGTCTTTGGCATCAGTTATGAGCCAAATACACACATCTGAAGGAAGAGATGTTAAATCACTTATCTTTAAATTCAAACTAATTCAAACTAATTCAAATTAAATATCAAATTCAAGTGAGGAAATGTTTCAATGAAGCTGTTTTTTCAGCTCAGATGAAATCACAGGATCACAAATTCAGGTCAGGATGGGACCTTGGGTCCAACCCCTGCTCCTGAGGTCAGACCTGGCTGCTCAGGGCTTCACCCCAGGGAGTTTTGAAGCCTCTGAGAACGAGGATGGCGCAGCCTCCTCGAGGAGCCCACCCCATGGCTCCCCTGCCCTCCTGGGGAAGAAGCATTCCCTCTACCAAGACGTTGTGGTTTTGTGGAGGAGGACGGTCCTTAAAAGCTCTCATGGGGGAAATGGGAGTCCAGCAAAACCAGTGGATCACGCAGTGGATTGCACAGTGTTCTCCTTTGGATCGACATCATTGCTGCTTCATCATCTCCCCAAAGCAGATACCATTTGAAATTTCCCCCTGGCTTCGTAACATCTGTCCTACTGCATTTCCTTGTCCTCTTGATAACATTTTAAGACTTTGCTTAAGGAAAAAAAAGGTATCAACCTGATAACTTGCTGTTCCTGTTACATTTTCAGAACATGTGGATTGAGAGAACCATCTATGTGACAGCGTACAAATTACCAGGGATTCTGAGGTGGTTTGAAGTCAAATCGGTTTTCATGGTAAGATCAGTTGGGCTTTATGGAGGTTACATAAAAGAAAGGGGCTCTCATACAGCCTGAGAACATTTATATTTCTGTATGACTGTGAAGAAGCAATCAGGGTGCCTGTACCTGGCATCCTACGACAACGGGGACTTGCTTCCCGAGGATGCGGATTGTTGAGCGAGGGTGACTCAGGTAATGCTTTTCCGCTCCTGAGAGAAGGCAGCGTGGGCTAAATCTTTCAGACCTTTAGGGTAAGGTCCCATCAAGTGCGTAAAGTACTTTTATTTCTGGCTCTCAGCAGCTGAACCACTGCAGCCTGTGGTGTGAGCCACGTGCCTAAAATGGAGAGGGGCCTGAGGAGGGTTGGGGAACCTTGCTATGTCAGAATGAAACTAATCTGAGTTTAGGAAAAGTGAATTTCATAGAATCACAGAAACATTTTTGTTGGAAGACCTTTAGATTAAGGTCATCGAGTCCAAACATTGACCCATCCCTGCCAGGGCACCACTGAGCCCTGTCCCTCAGCACCACATCTCCACGCCTGGGAAACCCCTCCAGGGATCATGGGGACTCTTCCGCTGTCTTGGGCAGCCTGGGCCAGGCCTGCACAACCCTGCAGGGGGTAGAAGAAATTGTTCCTCATTTCCAACCTAAACCTCCCCTGGGGCAACTTGAGGCCATTTCCTCTTGTCCTGTCCTTTGTTCCTTGTGAGCAGAGCCCCTCCTGCCCTGGCTCCAGCCTCCTGTCAGGGAGTTGTGGAGAGCCAGAAGGTCTCCCCTGAGCCTCCTTTGCTCCAGGCTGAACAAGCCCAGCTCCCTCAGCCACTCCTCACCACACTTCTGCTCTAGACCCTTCCCCAGCTCCATTTCCCTTCTCTGGCCACACTCCAGCCCCTCCAGCTCCTTCTGGCAGTGAGAGGCCCAAATCTGAACACAGTTTGATTTTGACATTTTAATTGTCGTTTCTTCAAAATATACCATAAACGGAATGCCTTGTATGGGTCTGAGTTTCTTCTCTCCTTATCCATTGTGCTTTAAGGATGTTTTTGTTTCTTTTCCATAGTTAGCTAAAATATACCCCAGCAACCTCACGCAGTAACTCCAAATTACGCATTTCTCTGTTCTACCATTTAGGCTGTTTAGATAAGACATATCCATTAGACGCCTTTAAGATTAAATTATTCTTCCGCAGCTGTAATTTTTAAGGAGCAATAAAAACATTGTTGCTGCAGTTTGGAAGTCTCTCTTGTGAGGCTTATTTTTAAAGGAAAAGAACAATTTGCATATGATTAATTAAAACCTTTTTCATTGCTCCATTGAGGTTCTGTTGGGCAGTTGTATTTAGATGAACAGAAGTAATGCAGAAAATTACTATGGTATCTATAGTAACCGAATATGAATGTGATGTTTGACAGTAATAGGCAGCTGAGTAAAGCACGTTGAATTTTTAATCAATTTTGTATTTTCAGCATCATCCCGATAGAGAAGATTTTATTTGTCGTCGTGACTTGCAAAAAGCGTTACTTAGAAAAGCTGGCAAATCTGATGAAAATCTTTATTTTCTATTTTTTTTTCTTTTAAGTAAGTTAAGAGCACAGCCTGACAGGCTGCTTTAGGCAGGCGATTTGTATCCGCGCACCTCCAACAAGCTGTGCTTGTCATCGGAATGCGCCTAAATCCTGGGAGAGGGCTTTCTGTAAGCTTTTTGTGAGGATTGCATTAGTTGCCTAGCTGACAAATTATTCCAGAATGGAACTTAATAGTATGTGGGAAGATGGCAACGGATAAGTTGACCTAACTCTGGCATCATTACTAGAAAATTGGTATTGGCTTTTCTTCAAAATTCCTGTCAGGTGAAATACTGGAAGCACGATCACGAGGTTTCCATCCCCGTAACGCTGAATTTTGGTTATGGATACAGATATTAGTGATGTTTTGCTAAACACAAGGAGTTAAAGCAGCTTTGCACGTTTAGTGTTTTATTGATGGAACCTGAATATTTTTAAAGGAAGAGGTGAGATCCTAGGAAATGGGTGCTGAGAGAGTACCAAATAATTTAATAAATGCAGAGTGTCTTATGTGACATAACCCATGGGAACATGGATAATTTTCTTAAATCTATTTGCTTTTAAAATTCCTTTGGAGTACTTTTACCTAAACCTTTTCAGTCTGCTCATTTTCTGCAAGAAATTTGTTGTCTGCGTTGATTATTTTGATCTGTTTTAGCTGGACACAGTAGTTGTCGGGGGAAAAATTCGCTGAGGCCAGTCAGTGAATTAGAAGCTGGATTTTGAATTGCACTTGGTTTTAAAAAAAAAAAAAATGCAATTACTAATCTCCCTTTTGTTGGGACGTTTGATTTTTGTAGCGTTGTGAATGTATCAGGAGTATGTGATTTTTTTTTTCCTGGCCCTGAATAGATTGAGTAGTGTTCAGAGTTAGCAACTACTTGGAACAAGGCTCATAATTTACAAGTGTAGATATTCTGAATAAATAGCTTTCAGGAAGTTCCAAAGCCCAGTCTATAGTCGTAGGATGGGAACGGCAATTCTCCATCTGCTTTTAAAAATTTAGAGGGAGGATTATAAGAGTAGTAAAAGAAAGGAGAATGAGAAAGCAAGCCATGATTGCTGATACAGAAAAGTCAAAAAAAAAAATAAGTCTGTCAGCTCAATGACTGCTAATTTCTGTAGATACTCAAGAGCTTTAAAAGCAATGGTTCATCAACAAATTATTGCAGAGTTATAAGCCCGTTAATACAAATGACGGGATCCTAAATTTAGCGTAGGATGTTCTCAATGCTTTTTGCCAAATCAGATGTTGAGTGTGGCCGTGCTTTCCCAGTCCAGATTTCACTGGCGGCACGCTCGGCTCCGAACGACGGGCGTCCTCCGTCCGTCTGAGCCTGGACTTCTCCAAAGCCACAGCAGAAACCTGGAGCCTCCTGACCTGCCTTCCAAAATAATCCACCGAGCAGGCTTTTTAAAATGCTAATGAAAACAGCCTTGCTGTAATCAGATGGCAGGTGTAAGAGTAGCAGCTAAAGAGATTTGATTATAAGTGCTTCTCAGAACCATGGTAAGCAACTGATAGCCAGGTAGAAGTGCTGCTTTATTTATGTAGCATTTATGCAAATGAGGCTGTAATCAAATATACACTCGCAGCTTCCGCACAGGCCTCTGTTAACCTTCCTTTTCTATTCCTACCACATCTTTTTATTTATTTCTTTTTTTATTAATACAAGTAGGCTCTGCCTCCCAGTGAGGACTGTCTACACTCTGGGCTCCTGCAAGTTAGTAATTTTTAGCCCATTCACTAAATGTACATATTTTAGCAATATTTTAAATATTTTAATGCTTTTTTTTTTTCAACTGTCACTCTGAAAGACACAGTATCTGGTCTAAAAGAATAGTTGGAGATCAAGTAGTCAAAATAAAGCAAGTTTTGCACAGGATGAGAGCTAATTCACCCCGTAAGGATCTCTGTGGAGCTTTCTTCAGGCTGCGTGAGAAAAAATTTCTTCCTTCAGTTATCAACATTCAGATGAAGAAAATGTGACCTTGTGGGGAAAAAACCACAGCAGATAGCTTAGAAGTCATCTCTTCAACATACTAAATTTGATTTCGTTGGGAATAACACCAAAATAATCACTGAAAAAAATATCTTCTTGATTTTCGAGCAGCTTAGGATTACGTTTTCCATCAGAAAATCCACATTAAGTTACCATTTCTTTCTAACTATCACATTAAGCTGGATCTTCTTTGTGCTGCTAAAACTCACCGCCTCGTAATCTCTGATGTTCCCCCTAATCCTCCCAAAAACCTCACGTGATTCCTGTCAGAGCCTTCCTGAATGTTGTGCTGAGCTCTAATCCCTCCTACAGTGGTGAAACACATTTCACTTTCTCCACCAAGAGTGATTATCCTCTCGGTGTAGGGGCACCAAAGTCTAGAGACACCAAATCTCTAAATGCCTGCAACACCCCTTTCTGTTAATTAGTGCTTAAAATCTCTTTTCTTCTGAAATTCCTGCAAAATTTCTGACCGTGGCGGTTCGATGCACAGCCGGTTCCACGACAAGTGAAAAACTCTGCTCCTTGATTGAAACCTCCTCTCGTTTTTATTTTAGGTTGAAATCAGTCCCCTGGAAAATGCCATAGAAACGATGCAGCTAACGAATGATAAGATCAATAATATGGTTCAGCAGCATTTAAACGATCCAAATCTACCCATTAACCCTCTCTCGATGCTCCTGAATGGCATTGTGGATCCTGCAGTCATGGGAGGGTTCACAAACTATGAGAAGGTAAAAATGACAATTATCTGTCCTGCAGTGCTTCACCTCTTTGAGCCTGGACTCTCCTGGAATGCCTCTGAGGGTCTGTGTGTGTGTGTGGTTTTGTGTAGAAACACTGTGCGAGTCTCTCATTCTCTGTGCTTTGTAGAACGTGGCTTCAAACTTAACATTTTTAATGTCTTTCTGGTATTTCTGGATACATTTTTGCCTTTCTACATTTGAAGGAAGAGTTGGTACGTTTAGCAGCACAAGCGCTTAGGTAAGACATGGTAGACAGTTCCCTCCTGGAGTTAGACACTGGGGCTAACGACATTTCCAGTGTGGTCTCTCGTGCAGTTTGGGCTGCATAGAATCAGAATCATTTTGGTTGGAAGAGACCTTCAAGATCATTGAGTCCAACCGTTCCCCCATCCCTGCCAGGGCACCACTGAGCCCTGTCCCTCAGCACCACATCTCCATGCCTTGGAAACCCCTCCAGGGATCATGGGGACTGCAGCCCTGCCCTGGGTGGCCTGGAACAGGCCTGGACAACTCATTTTGAGAAGAACTTTTTCCTAATATCCAACCTAAACCTCCCCTGGTGCAACTTGAGGCTATTTCCTCTTGTCCTATCACAAAGCTGAAGCAAGATTTTCTGGGTGAACTTCAGTGCCCAAAGTAACCCATCGCAATTTTCTCCTTTGCTTTCAAATCCGTGAGTTTTTAAAGGGTAAATCAAATGGTAGATGCTTCAGTTGCAAACATATCAAAACAATCTTAAATCTTAAACAATCTTACTTTCGTTTTTAGAGTTATATGGGATATTACTTTGGAAAACTCTAAACACTGTATTATTTATGTTGTGAATATGAATCCTATTAACCTTCCACAAGCAACATGTATTTTGTAACAGACATGGAGAAGGTGCACTCTGGTGAACATGTGGCTGTATCCATCCATCCATGTCCTTCTGTAACTCTCCACCAAAATTGTACATGTCCTGGAAACTGCTAGAAAGACATTTCAAGGCTGTGCCAAGTCCTCCGGCAGGGTTGCCCGTGAGATTTGGTCGTGATCACCGTGTGCTTATCTGCCCGCTTCACTGCTCATAAAAGATTGATGTCCTAATCTTAAAACATGGTTAAATTTTGCATCTCTTTCCTAGATTTTGGGTTGTGTTTGTAGCTTTTGCTGCTCTTTTGCAGAAATTTTGGGGTTGATTCGTTTCTCTTTGCTGTAAGTAATTCTTCCACGGTCGTAGATGTTGATTCGTTTTTCTGAAATCGCTGCTCATTTCTTTCTCTTGACTAGGCCTTTTTTACTGAGAAATATATGCATGAGCATCCAGAAGATCATGACAAGATTGAAAAACTGAAGGATCTGATCGCTTGGCAGGTAAAAGAAAAAATTAAATCGGGTTGGTCAGGACCAGCTCGGTTTAGTGTCTTTTTCTTTTAGTGTCACTTTCTTGAAAATTCAGACGTGAAACTATTCACCCTGTGTACCCTTCTTTGCCATTTAAAACTATCTTGGAAATTGAGCTAAAGTTCATCTTTTCAAATCTGACATAATTTGTCATTTGATAAATCCACAAGGAACAAACACGATCAACCTCTTTTTTTTTTCCCTTTTTTTTTTTTTTTGTAACCATAATACAATGAAAATATCCCATCTATATTAAGGAAATATTTCTTCCTAATGTCGGTTGGTATTATTGGCAATTTAGTTTTGCATTTTAATCTTCTAAGGCTGATTTCAGAAATTCTTTTCAGACAGTAAAGTGAAATCCCTCCTCCTGCTTCCACATACTGGGGCAGTATTTCTTCACATAGTCCCTTCTTGCTTCAAACAACATATTTTCCATTAATAGACTTTCTCTGTCTACTTACGGTGCTTTTAGCACAGAATACTGAATGCGGGACGTACAAAAATCAACTTCCATACAAAATATTTAGGAAATTCAGCTAGAGCTTTTGAAACCTTTGCTTCATTTGTTGTATAACTTAACATAGCACAAAAATATTGATGATTTGTAAATTGCTTGGTGTTTTTGTGATGCCGTGTTAGAGCAGAAATCATTTCAATTTAAGATTTGAATTTAAGCCGGTTTTCCAGCCCTGTACCTGAGACAAAGCAGGAACCCTCTTGCTGGAAGAACTACATTTACATGGACCACAGGATATTTTTCAGGACAAACAAGAAAAAGTTCCAATTGTCTTCCATAGTCACATACTGGATATTTTCCAGTGATCTCAAGATAATTTTATTGTAGCTAAAAAAGTACCGATACGACTGGAAGTGTTTTTTCCCACGGAAGAAGAAAATGCGTCATTGTCCTTTTATATTCCATTTTGTCCTGATAATAAAGGGAATAATTTACATTTCTATAGGTTTCAATCTTAGAGGTGGTAGGACCAAAGATACAGAAGTCAAAACAAAAATAATCCTCTGAAGGCCGTAGAAGTGTCGCTGAATAAAAACTCTTTTGGTCTGCAGAAGAAAAATACGTATTTATTTATTTATTTTGGCGTGAGCTTTTACAGAGGATTAGATTTTAGGAGCTTTAAGTTTTATAGAGGAAAATAATTTGATCCCAGAAGACTTAACTTCATGTCAGCTCTCTGTCTTTGCCTCTGATAACGAAGCTTCAAATGAATTGCAAACGCACTTTTGCCTCCGCAAAGATTCATTTTGGTGACATTTGTGTATTAAAATAATATCTGTTTGGTAATAAGTATGGCAGCTGATCACGTATTTTAATTCTTCAGTGGTTTAAAGGCATCATTTCCCATCAGTATCAGAGTTCCAAAGCAAGAGGAAGCAGGAAAATAGAAAAAAGGGATTATTTATTTTTTTTTTTAGGTCTGAAAATTCTTTTTTTTTTGCTAAAAGGTCTAGTCATTTCACAGTGGAAATCAGTGATTTTAAATTACCTTGGATATTTCATATGCATTTAGTGTTTCCTAAGATTTAAACCTCCTCTGACATTGTTGTAGTTTCAGAACCCAGGCAGCAGCAGTTAGATGGGTGGGGAGCTGGTGGCAGGAGAGGGAATTGTTATGGAAACTTTCCAAAGTGAGGCAGTGGGTCTGAATTCATCACGGGCTTGACAGTGATTGAAAGCAAAAATGAGTTTTCATTTTTCAATAATGCCAGGCTTGGAGTTTTGTAATCACACGGAGATTTTCTTTATGCTGTATAAATCAATCTGGATATATGAAATAGTAGCCTGACAATCATATTATCAGCTGACTGGTTAAATTTAATTTTTTTTTTCTATCCCCTTAACCGTGTTTTTTTTTCTCCATTTGCTATGGAATTCATGCTCTTCAGGATATTTCCCTTTTATAAGTCCTGTGAACTTTAAGTATGCCGTTTTTCCTGTCTATAATTTTTTTCAGATAAAAATAATTAGTAAAGCCACAGCCATTTTGGTCCATGTTAGTGCTTGTAAAACTTAGAAAACAAAAAAATGTTTCCGTGCAACTACATCCTTTCAAACTGATCTTCTATTTAAACATGAAGCTAATGAAGTGTTTGATTGGAATTATGATAATGAAGTGAACGATCGATGACATTAATCACTCCAAGTTTAGCTAAGGTATTTACAGTGTACCCAAAACTAGTAGGAAAATCTTGCACTACTTCTGAAAGAATTGGAGAGGACCAAAGGAAGTTTTTGCAGTCGTGTTTTATGATACCATTATTATGAAAGATTTTCTTTTTGGATTTAAGATTCCTTTTAATAATTCAGAACTGTGTAGCTTTTTCATTCTTTTCAGCCAGGCAGATCAAGATCTTTCAAAAAAAAAGAAAAAAAAAAAGAATTCATGGAATAATTTTTAAGTTGCAGTGGAACTTTATAAAATTTTCAAATCAACAAAAATTAGAATTGTGAAGTAAGTGCTAAATGGAGCTGGTTTCTTTTCTCATTCAGCTCATTCCTTTCTAGCTCTGCTACTTCCTTTGTTCTTTCATTCACCTTTCCAAAAGTGAGGGTGCCCTGTAGGGTCTTTGGAAATAGAGCCCGAAGCAAGGGCACCCATCGCTCCAAAGCCAAAATCTGTTGGCAATATCACGAAACAGGCAGAAATCTGCCTCTGTCTCCACATCTGAAGAAGATTGATAAAGGTTTCAAATTCACTGTCATTTGTCACCAGACTTCCCTCTGTCAGTGTCTGGAAAGGAGACGTAGGATGAATTTTAAAGTTAGTAGAAGGTGAAGCTGAAATGATTAAATAATCTGAAGGTACTTTCTTTCTGTTGAAAGGGTTAAGTGGTCTTGGATAGGGGGACCAAATATCCTGATTCCGAAATCTCACAGAAGTTCTGTAGTAAAGCCAAAGAAAGTTTGTTAACTCCAACTTCTGTTAAGGAATAAGAAGCCTTTTCTTCTTCATCTGTGGTTTCTGGTCATTCTTCGATTTCCTTACGGTTGGTGCCTCTTCTTGCTCGTTCCTCAACCTCTTGACTCAACAGTTCCTGTACCAGGAGGCCACCAGGCTTTAGGTGTTCGTGTTCTCCCAACTCACACTCACTCCAGCAAACCTGGCCATCAACCCTCCTCTTATTTAGCTTTTCCAAGTGCCGGAAGCTCTCCAGGGCTGGTTGAACCCTCCTTAGAGCCTTCAATCCGGTGGCGTAGAAGGAAGCACCTATTTTTTTTTTTTTTTTTTTTCCCCTGACTGGGACATTTCCCTCCAAAAAGTGTCGTTTACTTCATATTGCTTGTTTTTCAAGGTTGGAGTTGGCTGATCCCTGGGATAGGCTCATTAGTGCATTTTCTGCTTGTAAAGATTATCTCAGAGCTGCAGCTTCAGGCCCCATGTGCGCTTCGTCTTGGTAACTCGAATTTTTTAAAAGAATCCATTTTTTAAAGTCTGCAGGTTCTTTTAAATAAATAACCCAAGTGACCATTTATCCCTGAAAAAAAAAACAAACTAATCTATGCGGCCTGATTCTTAGGAAAATTTGGAAATTCATTTATTTATTCAGGGCATGGACATTTTCTGATTTTAGTGTTTAATTTTTGTGGAGGACAAATCCATGTGGCTATCAATAGAAGCGGCTACAATAAAAACTTTTGTCATTATTCTTGCTTCTCTTTGTAGCTTTTTAAGAGAAGAAACCGTGCCCATTTAAATAAAAATCACAGGGGATCGTCTTGATAAAATTTCCTGAGTTTGTTCATCTGCGATTCATCTGTGTATTTATTATTCTCCTTACTAATAAAGCTACTCCTTCTGATTGCCGCTCGGTCTTATTAGAAAAAATCTGGTTTTAATCAGTATTATGATTTAATTATGAATTATTAAGAAGAAGCCTCTTAGCTTGATTGCTGCAGAGAATTTCTAAGTTAGGATCAGAGCACTGTGTGGGCTGAAACAGACCTGGAAGAGGAAATATTTTTCCTAAGCTGGAGGTAGAAAACTCTAATGGGATGTCTGGGTAGCTGTGGGAATGAAAATGTCTCTCTGAAAACATTTTTAAAAGGTCAGCTACACCTCCACACTGTGAACTAATTATATAATCCTGTGTTGGCATGGATATTTTGTGACAGAAGCCTTGAAGATAAATGATTATTTTCCCTTACAGAGAGAATTAATTTTATTTTTCCCCCCCCCCCTCCTGTTCCCAAAGAAAATAAAATCTCTTTTTTTTTTTTCCCCTAAGGAGAATTGTATAACATCTAAAACTGTATATTTTATTAGTAAATATTGCTCTGCAATATAGACATGTCCAAGGATGTTGCTCGTTTGCAGGTTTACAAACAGCATTTATTAAAGAAAACACACAAGGATTTTCTCCTTCCAGGTTTTAGTCGAAACTGGGAAAGGCTTGGTGTTAAGAACCCGCTGGGAGAGTCGTCGCTCGTCAGTTTGCTGGTTTAAAGTGCAGTGTTTCTGGTGGCCTGTGGATATGACATCACGGGAATATTTCTGCTATCTGATAAATTCAGCTGTGCCTCCAGTATCTGAGCCGTGGGTGGAACGATGAGTGGATTAATTTTAAAGGAGTTTGGTTTAAAGGAAAAAAAAAAAAAAGGAAATCCCATATAACAGATTTTTAGACCCTTTTTTCCTATGTTGTGCTTCATATGCAGTGAATGAGGAGGAGGATGATACTACTACTAATTTATTCTTATTTATTAAATATTTAATATCTATTATTATCCCATGAGCATTATGACTCACGTGGGAGTCTCGCTCTTGGCTGAGGGAGCGCCGGGCAGCCTGAGGCAGCGTAACTCTGCTTTCCAGATCCCATTCCTGGCGGAAGGCATCCGGATCCACGGGGAGAAGGTGACGGAGGCTCTGCGGCCGTTCCACGAGCGGATGGAGGCTTGCTTCAGGCAGCTGAAAGACAAGGTGGAAAAACAGTACGGGGCCCGAGCTGTCGTAAGTTACCTGCTGATTTTACGTTTTCTAGAGGCGTGGAATTTTTTTAAATGATTCTGTTTTCTAGATAGATGGAATTTCTTTAAATTATTCTGTGTTATCATTCTCCCTGGTGCAGCATTGCCTGGTTGTGGTTTCAGTGGTCATCAAATGATTAAGCAGCGAGCAGATGTTGTAAGAGATACTCAGAAAACTTTGGTACTTCCATTTTCTAGCATGGCAACAATTTCAAAAGTGCCTGAATCTCTTCCTTGAAAGTCAAGACAATTCTTCCATAATTCATTTTTAAGGAATTAGGGGTTTCTTTTAAAAAAAATACTTGCCACTATAACATGATTCTTCTAGAGCTGAGTGTCGCCTTTTTGTGGATTTAATTCCTTTTGGGATGTGCCGGCTGTGCTACTCTACAGCCATGTGCACTCTTACGTCCTCTGGCCTCACCCTAAATATCAGCAGGCGATAAATAAATGGCTTCAATGAGATGTACTGCTCCTGGAGTTCTTGCTTCTGTCATTCCAACGAGCTATCTTTGGTTGCTGCATCATCATTAAGGCACAGCCAAGAATTTGGTGACATATCCAGTGGGGTTTTGTTCTGCTTTGCGAGTGTTTTCACTGGGGAGGAAGACCAAAAGCCACGATACAGCTTCATAATGGAGAATAGAATTGATGATTCGGTCAAAAGCCATGTGGCTTGGGTTCTATAATATGAATTAATTTAAAAAATCTTTTTAAAAAACACAAGATGCAAGTTGGTAGAGTTGTTCGAGGACTGACTATGTGGAGTTGATGTCCTAATAATATATTGAAGGCTGCCAGGGTGAGCTTTATCGCTGCCTCCTGGTGGTCTTGACGGCGGTGTCATAAACGTACTATAAATTTTAAGTTTATTTGTGAAACGACAGCAGTACGTGAAACTTGCGTGTGCAGCACACGTCTTCTCAATGCTTCAGCAAACGAAGCACATGTATTTCCCAGAAAAGATCCAAATGTCCTCTACTGCAGAGGTAGCCAGCCTGTCATGTGTGTGCCGCCAGGATGTCTCTACAACTCCCTGGAAGGAGGTTGGAGCAAGACAGGGTTCTGTCTCTTCTCTCCCTCTCTCCAGGGGGTAGAACAAGAAGAAATGGCCTCAAGTTGCACCAGGACAGGTTGAGGTTGGAGCTGAGGAACAATTTCTTCTCCACAGGATTGTCCAGGCCTGGCCGAGGCTGCCCAGGGCTGGGCTGGAGTCCCCATGATCCCTGGAGGGATTTCCAAGGCGTGGAGATGTGGTGCTGAGGGACAGGGCTCAGTGGTGCCCTGGCAGGGATGGGGGAATGGTTGGACTTGGTGATCATAAAGGTCTCTCCCAACCAAAAAGATTCTGTGTTTTCTCTGGGTTGGAGCTCATGGCAGATTTCCATAAAACTCCCCATATCGACATGTTCTCCTGGTATTTACCCTCCTTGGTAGATGATCCTATTTCCATTTCTCAGATGTTTTATCTCCCTTAAAGTGCCATAAACCCAAATGGGGTTTGGACTTGATGATCTTGGTCTCTTCCAACCAAAACAATTCTCTGATTATATGTCAGCTCCCTCCCACCAACCCTGTGATACCAAGTTGTGGTTCCTGGGCAACCTGTTCCAGTGTCTCATCACCCTCACAGGAAAAAATTTCTTCCTAGTATCTAAATGTCCCCTCTTTCGGTTTAAAACCTTTACCCTTTATTCTATCACTACAACCCTTGCAAAAAGTCCCTCCCCATCCTTCTTGTGGGCCCCTATTAAGTATTGAAAGGTCACAATAAGATCTCCCTGAAGCCTCCTCTTCTCCAGGCTGAACAACCCCACCTCTCTCAGATACAGAATGTCTTTGGTTGGAAGAGACCTTCAAGATCATCTAGTCCAACCTTCGACCAAACACTGCAAGCTCTCAGCCTGGCCTCCTAGAGGAGGTGCTCCAGCCATTTAGATTCAGTTCCAAATTATCTCTGGAGAAATCTCACAGAGATTTACTGAAGAGTGGGTGATGCAGGGTGTGGGTAGGGAGAGAGCTGCGGCTTTCGGCTCGGAGAGATGCAGAACACCCTGGACTAAGGAGGTAGCAAGAAAGATTCTGCAACAGGCAGGGCAGCAAAAACCTGAGTGTTGTTGTTCTGTCATTCTCTTGAGTGTCCAAAACCTTAGTGGAATAGTGAATACTTCACATGCCAGTGAAATAGCCTGTTGTATTTTATGACAGACCTTCCTTCAGAGATTAATTTTCACTTTTGTCTACGGTGATGACATTTTTGGATTGTTTTTTTTTGATGGGAACACTGAGATCTTCTGTGGACCGTGCCGGCTTTTGTGGTGTCCTTCTGAGCGGCGTTCCATTTGTAGTCCTTCACATCCCATCTTGCTAATATATTTAGGAAGAGAAAAGTTCAAATAGTAATTTATTCCCAGGGAGAACGGGAATAATTGACATTAATGATCCTTGCTCGTCAGTCACTTCAATAATAAACATTTCCATCGTCGGGGAGACGACTGGGAAATCATCTGCAGGTGGTGTTATCTTTCTGAATTCACTCTGCCCACCAGTAGGAATTGTCAGGATTGATGGAGTTTTGTCGCTTCTGTCTTCCTTCTACAAGGCCAATTTGCCAGTAGTTGACAGGGTGGAAAATATACCTGTAATTAAACAGCGTGAGATTCTTATTTGTTGACTGAAAGAGTTCAGTTATTTTATGCATATATCAGTTATTAATGACTAACAAAGCTTGTATAAATATTCAGAACTTTGAAATTGTTTGAAACACGCACAAAAAAAAACCCACCTTTCAGGTATTTTCTTCTAGATGTCACTTTGTAATTTGACTCTCTTGACATAAAGTTCCTCTTAGTGGATTCATTCTTTTTTTTTGCAAAAAAAAAAAACAAAAAAAACAAACAACTCCATTTCATTTAAATATACTGACAGGGCAGTCACTTCAATTGCAGAGATAGATTAAGAAAAACAAGTTATCCATAGAAAATTCATTTTTTAAACCCCAGATGTAGAAAAACCATGTAAATACCATTGGAACAAATGCGTTATTGGAATATATTTAAAATTATATACCTGCCTGAGATGTCCTAAGTATTTCTTCCTAGTCCTTTAAGTGGATTTCCTTCAGAATTTCTTTCTTTGTTATTAAACACCACGTATAATGAAGTGATAGAAAACTCTACATGGAAGAAAAAACGTTGAACTTTTCCACTTTACTCTTTTTAACCAGATCATGGAATGGTTTGGGTCGGAAGGGACCTTAAAGATCATCAAATCCCAACCCCCTTGCCTTGGGGCAGGGCCACCTCCCACTAGACCAGGTTGCTCAGAGCCCCATCTAACTTGACCTTGAGAGATGTCAACTCTGTTGTGATTTAAGTAGTAAGATATTATATGTCTTTATTGCAGCTTTCAAGTCTGGATGATCGACGAGGCAGTCGGCCACGGTCTATGGTGAGATCCTTCACGATGCCGTCGTCTTCAAGACCTCTCTCCGTTGCATCGGTGTCCTCCATCTCCTCCGACAGCACACCTTCTCGACCTGGCTCGGACGGGTGCGTAAGAAATGGTCATCCAGGGCTTATCTCTGGAAAGCAGGATTTGGTGTGTGCATCTCTAGGTTTTGAGGATTGTCACCTCCCTGCTCCAGATATCTGTCATAGAACAATACAACTGTTTTGGTTGGAAGAGACCTTTAAGATCATCAAGTCCAACTGTTAAGCCAGCACTGCCAGGGCACCACTAAACCACATCAGTGGCTGTCAAGAGCAAGAAGGTCTCCCCTGAGCCTCCTTTGCTCCAGGCTGAACAAGCCCAGCTCCCTCAGCTGCTTCTTACCAGACTCCTGCTCCAGACCCTTCCCCAGTTCCGTTGCCCTTCTCTGGCCACTCTCCAGCCCCTCTATGTCCTTCTGGGAGTGAGGGGCCCAAAACTGACCCCAGGATTCAAGGTGCAGCCTTATCAGTGCTGAGTACAAAGTGATGATCCTGCCCTAGCCCTGCTGGCCACCCCAGTGCTGACACAGCCAGGATGCTCGTGGCCTTCTTGGCCACCTGGGCACACACTAGCTCATCTTCAGCCGCTTATTAACCAACACCCCCAGGTCCTTTTCCGCAGAGCACTTTCCAACCACTCTGCCCCTGCCTGGTGCAGGGAGTTGTTGCGATCAAAGTGGAGGATCCAGAACTTGGCCCTGTTGAACCTCATCCCACTGGCCTCAGCCCATCTATCCAGCCTGACCAGACCCCTCTGTAGAGCCTCCTGACTCTCCAGCAGATCAACAGCCCTGCCCAACCTGTTGTCTCCTGCAATCTCCTTGTCCAGATCATTGGCAAAGATACTAAAGAGATCAGTGCTATCACAGTGTGACTCCTTCAGACCCTACTGACCACTCCTCTGTGGCAACACAAGTGTTTACTTTCATAAGGAACTGTGGGGTTTTTTGGTTGGGTCTTTTCCCAGTATATTTTGATTCCAGATTTGGTTCATCATAATGCCTCACAAACATTAATGTGACAGTATGAGTAACTGATGTGGGGATGGCACTTTTAAGTGATAGCCTAATATTGGCTAAAAAAACCCGACTTGTCTATCTCATGATTTGGTGATGAGCTTGTAGTGCTGGTGTGAGGATTGGACTGGGTGGTCTTGAAGGTCTCTTCCAACCAAAAAGATTCTGTGCTTGTAACCAAGATAAATATAATGCTCCTCTCGGTCCTCTTTCAAGCAAAGTTAAACAACCCCTCCCTAAGCATTTGAAGAAAAAATTTCAAACAAACAGGAGACAAATGATCCCCTTGTAAAATAAAGTGTAAAAATTCAGAGGTGATCATTTGCAAAGTTGGTGATGAGACGTGTGCTCAGCTGGCCCTGTCGTGATAAACAGGTGACGCTTGGGAGCAGGGAGGGATTAGCCAACGGCTCTATCATTTCTTCTCACTTTTGCTGCCAGAGGAAAAGCTGCTTATGGCAAGATTGTACTTCAAGACTTATCAAGATATTTCACATGAGAACTGGGAATTTGGTTGATAAGCCCTGTCTCACAGTCACATCCCTCGAAAGAACAAAATAATCTGTTTTCTTTCTGGGGTTTCTGTGCGGCCTCAGAAGTCGCTTCTCCCTCTTCCTCCCCTCAGGCATTCCCCTAATCCTGAAACTCAATATTTGACCAAGGCAGCAGATTTTTTCTAAAGCTTCCTGAAGGGCTGCTGACTTACAGAGATGTGCCAGAAACGTTCCTGTCCCTTGTGCACCTTCAGAGAGACTTGGTACCTGACTAGAGAGTAAAAGCATCAAGTAAAGTTAAATACAGGAGCAACATGATACTTACCTTGATTACAGTTTATTTACCCATTGGGAAGAACAGCAAACAGAGCAATTCAGCTCTCATTACGTTACCCTCTGTAATGTTTACATGGTGAGTCACGTTGATAGAAATGTAGGACAGCAAAGACAATAATGCTTTTTGACTAATTCTTCCACAAAAGTTGTCTTGCCGGAACTTGGGATAACTACCATCCCAGGTTAGCGGGCAACTTTATTTTAAATAATCTCGGAAGGAAAACATTGATTCTTTCCCTGCCTGCCTCTACCTCTTTTTCTTTTTCCCTGCAAAATCATGATACCTATTTTTATTTCTCGTCGATTGCTGTTTGAAGTTTCACCTCTCCGTGCCAGCTTTGTTGTAGTAGGTGTCGCTTTGCAGTTTTGGAGGATCTCATGGGTCTACTCAGTATGTATATCCAAAAAAGCTCACAATTATCATGGTGCAGCTCAGCTCCTGCTCCGAGCCCGGGGCAATACAGCTATAATACATGGGGGAAAAAAGAATGAGCAACTATCATCACTGAGAAGGCCAAAAAAATAAAATTGTTCATTTCCTTGATCTGTGGAGCAGGAGAAGAAAAACCATCAGATGTAAATAACACAATGAAAGAGGTGAAAAAGTCAAATTACTATAAAAATCATGTGGGTGGTTTGTCACTGTGAACCTGGATGAAGTTTATCCATGTATTTACCGTAGTTGATTTGGTTTATGATCAATTGTCTTCTCCCGCTTTCCATTTCCTCCCTCTTCATTTGTTAATGTTGAGATTAGAGATGAGACCAAAAAAAAATAGAGCCAACAGACTGTTTTGCCCAGATCACTCAGCTTAAATCTTATACTATCTCCAGCTTCTGCTTTGAGGCTTTCAAACAGTAAAAACTCAAAGCAGACGTTGACAGAGGGTGTGTTTTACAACTCCCAACTCTACGTATAAATAAAACTCTGTACTTGGAAGAAAGGACTGGGGATTAGTCCCTGCTTAAAATAGGATTTAGGAGTACAAATCTGAGCACTTACAAGTGATGGTTGGAAGCGGGGAAGTCACAGTGCAACTGTATGATTTGCCATCTGTTGAAAGTCCTCACGGACTTCAAGTAGGAGCACGGCCTACCAGCCCGTTTTATCACCCATACGTTACGTACAAATAATTAATAGCACTAGTAGGAGTAATGCCTGGAAGGGAAGGAATTAATTATTGTCTGAAGAACGACAATTCCTCCTGTAAACTTGGAATAAGCCTACGAGGAGGCTGTCGAAGCCCTACAGCCCGGCAGAAGCGGCTAAAACAGGCAATTCAGGTGTCAGGAGAGATGTCTTCTGGTCTGGGCTTGGTCCCTGGTGTGCTTTGTGGCCCCAGGCCAGTCATTGCCCTCTCTTTTCCCTGTTTATAAAACAGGATGAAAGAAACTTGTGGTTTTGTCTCCCAACCCGTCTGGGTTTAGCTTTGGTTATGAGGGTGATGGCTCAGGGGTCATTGCCAGAGGTACTGGTTCGAGAATCTTTCCATGAAATGAGGCAGCTTAGGCTGAAAGCTGAAGGGCTTTTAGTGCTTCAAGCGAAAAAAACAAATAATAAGAATTTTGAATATTGTTGCTGATGCAAGCACAAGTCTTCTGAGGAGTGGCTGAGGGACCTGGGGTTCAACTAGGAGAAAAGGAGACTCAGAGGAGACCTTACTCTCGACGACTCCATGAAAGGAGGTTGGAGCTGGGGGAGGTTGGTCTTTTCACCCAAGGAACAAGTGATAGGACAAGAGAAACCGGCCTCAAGTTGACCAGGGGAGGTTTAGGTTGGACCTGAGGAACAATTTCTTCAACCCCCTGCAGGGTTGTCCAGACCTGGCCCAGGCTGCCCAGGGCAGGGGTGGATTTCTCATCCCTGGAGTCATTTCCAAGCTGTGGAGGTGCAGTGCTGAGGGACAGGGGTTAGTGCCCTGGCAGGGATGGGTTAATGGTTGGACTCCATGATCTTGAAGGTCTCTCCCAACCAAAATGATTCTGTGATTCTAGTGGAGAAGATTAGGATAACTTCACTGCAAATTGTCTGAAATACGAATCCTCCAGTATTTTCACAGCAAAGATTGTCCCCTATATGTGCTTACGTCCCCGTGGCGTAGTAAATACTTTCCCCATGTTACAAAGTCAGCTGATTTCTTTGTTTGGGGATTTTTGGGTTGATCTGAATTCTGTAATGTAGTGATTTAAGACATCTTAAAATCGGTTGGTGTAATTTTGTTTAGGGTATCATTTTAGCAATTTGTTTCATTTGGAAGATGAAATAATATATAAAATAGAATATTTTAGCTCATTAAGAGCAGAATATCTCTCTACCTTTTATTTAAAGCAATCATTGAAAAAGGAGAGATAAGAGAGATTCCTTTAAATTACTGAGTGAAAATGAGCTAAAAGGAGTTCCAGTGTTACCCAGAGTAGTGCCTTCCTTACAAAATAAAAACTCTTTTAAAAACGAAGATTTCCTTTAAAAGTTCATTGAACCCCTAAAGTTTTTATTCCTTTGGAGCCAGAAAAAAAAAATAGCCACAGACTGTAAAAATTGCAAAGCTGGTGGTAGTAGTAAATCATGATGGTAGTAGTATATCAGCCTTGCTTATATTCACACTCTTGAAGTGTTCCAAGTGGGAAAATACATCGACTTTTTGGAAACTAACCTTGCCCTTCATTATTATCTGACCGATTTTTCATTCTTGGGTATCATTCTTGCAATATCAGCACAACTGAGCTCACCCCTGATGGCTTCCTTCCAGGGAGATGCCAGAGGTGTGGGTTTGTGAGTCTATGTGTCCACACAATTTGGATGGGTTATAAGAATCAGGAAGCATTTTATGCTGCTCATGTTCAACAGAATCGTAGAATGGTTTTGGTTGGAAGAGACCTTGAAGATCACCAGGTCCATCCCTGCCAGGGCACCACTAACCCCTGTCCCTCAGCACCATGTCTCCACAGCTTGGAAACCCCTCCAGGGATCATGGGGACTGCAGCCCTGCCCTGGGCAGCCTGGGACAGGTCTGGACAACCCTGCAGGGAGAAGAAATCGTTCCTCAGCTCCAACCTAAACCTCTCCTGGGGCAACTTGAGGCCATTTCCTCTTGTCCTAGTGCTTGTTCCTTGTGGGAAGAGCCTGACCCTGCCTGGCTCGACCCTCCTTTCAGGGAGTTGTGGAGAGCCAGAAGGTCTCCCCTGAGCCTCCTTTTCTCCAGGCTGAACAAGCCCAGCTCCCTCAGCTTCTCTTCACCACACTCCTGCTCCAGACCCTTCCCCGGCTCCGTTGCCCTTCTCTGGCCCCACTCCAGCCCCTCCAGGTCCTTCTGAGAGTGAGGGCTCCAAAACTGAGCCCAAGATTCAAGATGCAGCCACACCCATGCCAAGTCCAGGAGGACAATCCCTGCCCTAGCCCTGCTGGTCACCCCAGTGCTGACACAGCCAGGATGCTGATGGCTTCTTGCCCATCAGGGCACACACTGGCTCATCTTCTTCTGTCTGTCAACCAACCCCCCCAGCTCCTTTTCCACTGGGCACTTTCCAGCCACTCTGCCTGAGCCTGGAGCATTGTAGGGGGTTGCTATGACCCAAGTGCAGGATGGAGCATTTGGCCTTGTTGAACCTCATCCCGTTGGCCTCGGCCCTTCAATCCTGCCTGGCCAGAGCAAGACAAAATCACTACACCTCTGAGGAAGAAATACATCCCTTTTCTCCAGAAAAGCAAAAAACACAAACCAAAAACACTGAAAAGAGTTTGGGGACTTGGTGATTTTTTTTTTTTTTAAGAATCCTGACAGCCACTGGTAGGCATATGGAGTTCCTCCAAGGTGCAGGAGGAGTAGGGGTGACATTTCTTTAGTGCTCTGTACAATCACCTGCAGCGGTCTCGTGCTGGTTGCCACTGGAGAGCTTCCTGACGTCTGCTGACCGAGAAACTCATTTTTATGTAAACCACATACGAGCGAAACTCAGCAGTTTGTGGAGCTGTAAACCAGTGAATTTACTACAGAGGAGGGAAAGAGGCAGCACTGGTTGTTCAGCAGTCCTGCAGTAAATTTTATTGGGAGACAATTATGATTGTTATGACCTTCTGCCCCCTTCTTTTCTCTCTGCCGAGTTTTCCCGGATTAGCAAAGCGTCGTTAACTCAAGTGCGACTTTGGGAAATATGTAAACGAAAAAAAAAAGGTGGTTTGAAAGTAGTATTTTATTGATCTAAGCGACAACAATTTTCTTTAGGTTTGTGCTGGAGCCCCTCCTGCCAAAAAAGATGCATTCTAGGTCTCAAGATAAATTGGACAAGGATGACCTAGATAAAGACAAGAAAGAAAAGAAGAAAGAGAAAAGGAACAGCAAGCATCAAGAGATCTTTGATAAAGAATTTAAATCTACTGATATTTCTCTGCAGCAGTCTGAAGCAGTGATCCTTTCAGAAACGGTAACTTTATTAGCACGTAACGCTTTATCTAATTCTGGGCAGTGTTCTTTCTCTCTTTAAATAAAAATGTTGATTTTTAGGATTCGGTTTTATTTGTAGACCGAAAATCCGGGACTACGCTACGATGTTCATCTATGTGACCATGAATGAAAAATACAGATTTTATTTACAGTGTGAAGAAAAAAAAAAAAGAAAAAAAATCGTGGTATCTCATAACCCAGAGCTATATATGACTATTTGATAAAAGGAACAGATGGTATATCCTAAGTAAAAGAAATAGTACCATTTTAGCAGCCTTTTGAATTTATGGTCCCCAATAGGCGGTGATGGGTTTTTCTCGTATTTCAGCTGACGACCGCAAGATGCTTTTTGGTGGAAGTGTTACAAGGTCATTTCGTGCATGGCAATTAGGTATTCTTGAGAGGCTATTTTGAGCAGAAAGTCATAAGCAGTTCCACTGGTGGCTGTGCGTAAGAATATTAACTACAGGGCATATCTCTCCTAAGCCCTCTCTTCTTGGCGTGTATTTAATTCACTGAAACTGTCCTAGAGGTTTAGCTAACTTAAGAAGTTTTAGCTCTGAAATTGAAAGCAGGGCCATTTTAAGCTGGAGCAGGGAGGGTGTGAACTGACTGTAACTTCCAAATCTCTGCCTGGACACCTGTTTCGAGGCCAATAGTTTAAAACTTGCCCTCCAGAAAGAAATGTAATGTTCTTTTAAAGGTTGGCGCAAGTGCTTGTAGAGCCAGATTTAGCTCAGCAGAGGCTTTGGTTGGTGGCTGAGTCGTTTACATTGGACTTGGAAAGCAATTTCTCTCTGAGCTGTGGTGACAAGATCTTTGAAGTCTTTCTGTTTGATATTTGTAGCGGTATATTCAGCCATAGTACCTCTGTTTTCTGGATTTGCTCTTCCTTTTCCATCCAGAGATCTCTCAGATGCGTCTTCTAACATCTTGGAAGATCAGAGTTGTTTGGTCTGATGTGGCCTTAGGCCCAGTAGCAGCTCAGCAACAATCTTTCTTACGTATCTCAGGCTTTTCGCCCAAACTCCTGTGAAGCCAGTGAGTTTTTCATCTAATTTGGCATCTCCCAGATCCCCAAATGGACTAGCAGAGCTTGTGGGCAAAGCATCTTAGCCACAGAAGAATAAAGCTGTGTTTTGGAGCAGCTCAATCAGTTGGACTTGCACAAATCCATGAGACCAGGGATGCTGGAGAGCTAGTTGATGTCACTGTGAGGTCACTGTCATCTCTGAGGTCTTAGAGAAGACTACTGATGACTGCAAATGTGGAAATGCTGGCTGGAAAGGAGGATGTGATAACCCTCAAGGCATATTCCCATTTGTCATCTGCAGAATAAAAATGAGCAAAGCCCAACGCGCTTTGAAGCGACGTTTCCATTCTTCCCAGTCAAGAGCCTTCAGTGCGTGACTGGTGTGACTGATGTTCCCCTGCTATAGAGAGGGAGGGAAATTAAATGTCAGAATTAGTTACTTACAGTTACTTTGAGCGTCTTGAAATCCACAGATCAATAACATGAAAAAGAGTTTACCGGTGAGAGCAAAATTTCCCCTTTTCAGTATCTGCTGACTACTTGGTGAGCTCCAAAATGACCAAGTCAATTTTTAACGCTCGGTGTAAGCGCGGTTCGTTTTCTCGCGTAGATGAAATAAAGGAAATGCTTTTGAGATTGGTTTACAAGAGCGGTTGGACGCTTCCCGCCGCTGTCGTCAGGAATTTTGTACAGATAGCATCAAGCAGTTTGAAGATAAAATTTGTCTTGTCTTAAACTTCTGGCACTCTGGAGGCATATGTCCCCTATTAATGATATAAAAGGGAAATCGTTCTCTTTTTGCGGGTAGAGAATTCAGCTTTTCCATTGTTCTACTTTTGTGGGCTGCACTGTGTGCAAGTTCCCTTTTTGAAGTTGAAATTGCTCCCAAAGCACTTTTGCCGCTGTGTTTTATGAAGAAAGAGGCATTTTGATTTATCTTCCATTAGAAGCTTAGAAGCAGCAATTTTGCGGGCTTCAAAAAAAGAGATGATAATGAAATGGTAGGGAGAAAAATTAAGGCTTGTTGTTTTTTTTTCCAGAAAAGCTGGAATCAAGATTTGACTAGAAATGGAAATTAAAATGAAGATTTAAAGAGCTTTTAGAGTGAGATTTTAGTAATAAACGACCATTAGTTACTAGGTTTGGTATTACAGTTACTGGATTCATTCTTTGGAGAATTTTAGACCTCATTTGTTCCATCGCTAATTCAATTACAGATTTCAGTTATGTGGTAAATTTTCTAATAGATTCCTAGTTCTGACTTCTGAAATATTTAGGAGTTTTTCATGCTTTTCTTTAATACAGTAGGAAGGATGTAGCAGACCCCCAGTGTGCCAACTTCTCTTGGCACATAGAATCACTGAAATGTTTTGGTTGGAAGAGACCTTCCAGATCACTGAGTTCAACCATTAACCCATCTCTGCCAGGGCACCACTAACCCCTGTCCCTCAGCACCACATCTCCACACCTTGGAAACCCCTCCAGGGATCATGGGGACTCCAGCCCTGCCCTGGGCAGCCCAAGACAGGCCTGGACAACCCTGCAGGGGGTTGAAGAAATTGTTCCTCAGCTCCAACCTAAACCTCCCCTGGGGAAACTTGAGGCCATTTCCTCTTGTCCTGGTGCTTATTTCTTAGAATAAGAGCCCAACCACCCCTGGCTTCAGTCTCCTTTCAGGGAGTTGTGGAGAGCCAGAAGGTCTCCCCTGAGCCTCCTTTGCTCCAGGCTGAACAAGCCCAGCTCCCTCAGCTGCTCCTCACCAGACTTCTGCTCCAGACCCTTCCCCAGCTCCGTTGCCCTTCTCTGGCCCCACTCCAGCCCCTCCATGTCCTTCTGGGAGTGAGGGGCCCAAAACTGAGCCCAGGATTCATCTCACACAATGTTCCCATGAGCAAAACTGAGCAACGATGTCTAATCTAAGGTGATGCTGAAGAATACACAGCAGCCTGGAAGAACTGCACTCAATATTGTCATGGGTGAGACAAAGTAAATGAGAAGCCGTGATGGATTCAGACAGTGGGATGTGTCAAAGTAATCTCTGTGCAGAAGCACAACTCGTAGCCAGCCCCTTAATCACTGCCTCTGACTCATGTCTGTTTATTAACAGCGGGATTCCTTGTGTGTCACTTTTGTTTCATCCGGGTGTCATCGCAGTTTGCAACCAGCCCGTGCCCGTTGTAGCCGGCATGTAACAGGCTTGTGCTTGAGAGTTCAAAAATGAAGGTATTTGAGATACTCACCCCTCACACACCACTGTCAGATTCCAAATCATTCTTCACCCACCACGACCGCGTAGTTATACCTCTCCTGGGAAGACAGACTGAGAGAGTTGGGGTTCTTCAGTCTGGAGAAGAGAAGGCTGTGAGGAGACCTTCTGGTGGCCTTCCAGGATCTGCAGGGGGCCTACAAGAAAACTGAGGAGGGACTTTTTAGGATGTGGGGTAGTGACAGGACAAGGGGGACTGGATCCAAACTAGAGGAGGGGAGAATTAGATTGGACGTTAGGAAGAAGTTCTTCCCCATGAGGGTGGTGAGACCCTGGCCCAGGTTGCCCAGAGAGGTGGTGGAAGCCCCATCCCTGGAAGTTTTTAAAGCCATGTTGGATGGGGCTCTGGGCAACCTGATCGTTGAGGGACATGGTTTAGTGGTGTTGACAGGGCTAGGAAAAGATTGGACTCAATGATCTCGAAGGTCTCTTCCAGACGAAAATGTTCTGTGATTCTGTGATCTAGTGGGAGGTGTCCCTGCCCATGGCAGAGGGGTTGGAACTCGATGATCTTCAAGGTCCCTTCCAACCCTGACAATTCTGTGATTCTGTGATCAGTGGTTTCCTTTCACGAGGGACAATTGCATCCATCACCTTACCTATGAATATGCAGAGCTTCTGCTACTCTTGTCGAAGGTGATATTGTCTGATGAAGTGAGTCTTTCCATCACTGCAATGGACTTTCTTATCTAGGAGCTTGGTTTTGTTTCTCTAATCAAATGAATCATCGTGGAAGAACGTGGGAAGATTATAAAATTGCAGAATTATTTCATGGAGCTATTACATTCTCTTTAAAAAGGAGGATTCAGAGGCCCTTTTGTCTTGCTGTAGAGCTGAAATACTTTTTTCCAAATTTCACTGTACTCTTAATGAATTTATTGACTGATCAAACTCCAAGCCCTAATTACGGAGCTCTTGTACCACTATGATCTTATCAGAAGATAAATGAAGCACTTTGGTATGTGAAGATGATCAGTAATGCCTTTATAGTTTTCTAGAGATTTTTATCTTCTTTCAACTATCACGTAAACCTCTTAAACGTAAATTCTCATTGTTGGTTCATTGATTCGATGAGCTGATAGCAAACCAAACACTGAAGCTGGGTAGTTAACAGACCACTCAAAAGCTTGTGGTAGAAATCAGAACAACAAGCTCTACATTTTATTGAATTAGTGGCGTGTAACATCACTCCCTATTGATCTTGCTTTCTTTAGACCCAAAAAAATTAGCGACGGGTTCATTACGCGTTAGCGGTCTCCAAAGAGTTCGTACGGCTGAGCTGAACTGAAGCTTTAAGAAAAGGACCGAGCTTGTCAATCACAGAAGTTATTAAAATTTATTTGAGATAGCTGCAGACCAGGTTATCTTGGGAACTTGATTCTAGTTGTTGGGTTTTCTCTTGATTCTGGCATCGCAACTTTTCCTCATCAGTTTGTGCATTTTCCTCAGTTGCTTTTCAATAATTATATGTCTCTGAGAAAGTGATTACTTTGCTTATCCGTTCTACTGAAAATATGCTTGAAAAGATCTTGAAAGAAGAAACCTTCGGAGTCTTGAGGCCTTGAGTTTTAGTATCAGGCACGTTCCTGAAAGGTTACCCTGAGGTCTTGATGAGCTTTCAAAAAAAAAAAAAAAGTTACGTTCTCTATGGTCTTTCATTTCTCCTAGATTGGTCTCAGAGATGTGGTCTTTTGAGCAAACCCTTTTAGGGTTTGTTTCTGAAGATTTAAGGAAGCACTCGTACCTCATTTTAGATTTCTATTTCACAACAAGCTTTTTTTGAAAAACATTGTGAAATGACAAAATTCTTCACAAAACCATAAATTGCTGCTGGCACTTTCTGCTTTGTCCTCACGTAGCACCTTGGTTGTAATTCCCCTCTTAATTTCAGGCTGCTGCTCCATTTTCTGTCATCTGGAAATAAAAAATGCCTTTTTATTCCACTGCAGTTTCTAGAAATACAGTGGCCAGTGGATGAGTAGCAAAGAGTAGCGCTCAGAATTCAACTCAGGAAAAGGAATCACCTGAACCAAAACACGAGATTACAAGTATCATTTCAGGGTTTCTGATGGAAAATTTCAGTTGACTATGAAGCAGCCAGAGCTAAACAACAGGGATATTTCAGTGAATTAAATATAAGCAGAAACAGACACCATGAAGAAAGTGTTTCTGGACAGGTGATGTCTTCCTCAGAAGACGCTTTGACCGTGCAAACAATTAAAGAAATAAATTTTCAAAGAGAAATAGACCCACATGAGAGGAAAGAGAAGATTTTGAGTGCTGTGCAGTCTTGTGTAAGGATACGGACTTTCTGAGCTGTTATTAAGCAAGTGTTTGGGGAATTGGCTCATTGCTTCGGAAAAATACGTCAGGCTACGGGAAGGTAAGTGCAGGAAGTTTCATTGATTCCTGGGGAGAAGGGAGAACCATTTGGAGCTGTGAAAGACTCCGTTAAATCAGAAATATTCGATGTTATTATTGCCTTATGACTGTTCAGGAGGTAGTGAGGAAAACGTAGCAATCCCAAGGTCTGCTTCTCCATAATGACTTTATTCCTTTAGCATCTCACTGGTTTCATCCTTCTGCAGATCAGCCCACTAAGACCACAGAGACCAAAAAGCCAAGTCATCAATGTCATCTCAAGTGAAAGACGTTTCTCCGTCTCGCCATCCCCTCCCAGCTCCCAAGTGACGCCGCCACCTCCGATAACTCCACGGGCCAAACTTTCTTTCAGCATGCAGTCCAGTAAGTCTTTTAATTGTAACTCTGTTTTCTTTTTCTTAGCAAATTTTATGCAAAATAACTTTCGGGGGGGTGGGGGGTGTTTGAGTTCTTTGAGTCAGTCTTTTCACCATCTTTTCACCATCTTGTGGGAGCAAGAACTTGCCTCTTAACATCATGCTCCTTGCATTTGCCAGCAAAAATGATTTTGATGTTTTACAAAAGCAAGCAAAATTGTCGCACTGAAAAAAAATTTCCTTTTCAAGTAATCATTAGCAGTTACTTAGCTATAGAGTAACTGTCAAAAATTAGTGTTGTGCTTAATTCTGTATTGGATTCAGGGGATTTTAGAGCATAAAGGCTGAAAAAAACCCAATCTTTTAATGTAATTGTACCTTAAAAGAACTTGTATTTGCTACATAATGAGTACAAGCCAGAAGGGAAAAGAAAAGTCAGTCTTTTTGATGTTTTTTTTGGTTTGACATTGAAATCTGTCAGTGAGTTTTTTTCTGTAAAATATCATCTGTTTGCTTCAATCTTCAAGAAACTCTATTGCAAAACAAAGTGGAATACAGCACCTATTTCTTTTACGGTGCTGTTGCCCCAAAACTATTATTCAGAGTTCTCAGTTGCTGGCATGTGACAAAAGCAAAAAAATAATCTTCCTGATTCACGTTCTCAAATGCTGGTGCAATAGTCAAGGGTTCTGCGTTAGTAAAAAGGAGAACAGATGAACAGTTTTAAGAAATAAAAAATCTTGTTTGACAAGGTTACTTTACAGTTTTGATAGCCAAACCCCACCAGTCTGCTAAAAACTGGAAAAACAAAGAAATAAGAGTATAAATACTCCTATAAAAAACTTAACTGGATTCTTTCTGTGTACATTTTATTAAAACTAACTCGATCTCTTGTTTTTTTTAAACATATCTGAAGCTGTCATATATTTCTGAGAATATTTATGGCCAAGTGCTGGAGATTTATGGGTGTTCTGTACAATTGGTTCAGCTTATTGCAAAAGCTCTGGGACTTCTGAATCATTTGAGGAACGGTAGTGGTAAAAAAAATGTGGAATTCCAAGGATAAAGGAGTTGCTTGAGTGCACAAATTGGCTAATAGCAGTTGATGGGTTGCTAAGCAATACTGCTTGCTTGTTAGCTGGCGGTTCAGGAGAATGGAGTGTAAAATCTGGTTATTAGGTTAAGATGAAGAAAAAGTTGTGCAAACTGCTCTCTTGCCAGCTCAAAGATACTCTCAGTGGCACGTATCCGGGTAGCAATAACTACTCAGACCTTACTTGTCTGATAAAACAGCTTGAATAAGGGTAGCAAACCAGAAACGATGAGTAATTATTTGTATAGCGACTGAGTTAGCGAGGTGTTAGTTCAGCTGAATTGAGCAGGAGAACATTCATAGATCTGTAGCAAATAGATCTTCTTGAAACATGACTGAAAACTGCTGAAATTTGTGGTGAGTACCCGTTGCTGCAGTAGGGTGGGTGATTCCTGACTTTCATTAGATTTTGTAAGAGGTTAGCTCATCTGGGCTAATTTTTTTCCTTTTTCATTCTAGAATATTGTTGCTTGTGCAGACGACACGAAATGAGATGGGAGTGTTGATCTGCTTAAGGGCAGGAAGGCTCTTCAGAGAGATCTAGAGGGCTTGGATCAGTGGGCTAAGACCAACTGGATGAGGTTTAATAAGGCTGAGTGCCGGGTCCTGCACTTTGGTCACAACAACCCCCAGCAGCACTACAGGCTTTGTGAGGAGCGGCTGGAGAGCTGCCTGGCAGAGAAGGACCTGGGGGTGTTGGTTAACAGCTGGCTCAACATGAGCCAGCAAGGTGCCCAGGTGGCCAAGAGAGCCAACAGCATCCTGGCCTGGATCAGAAATGGGGTGGCCAACAGGAGTAAGGAAGTGATTGTGCTCTTGTACTTGGCACTGGTGAGACCGCACCTCGAGGACGGTGTCCAGTTTTGGGCACCGCAGTGTAGGAACGACACTGAGGTGCTGGAGCGGGTACAGAG
>VWZK01016262.1:0-25579 GCA_013396935.1 Baryphthengus martii | reverse complement strand
TTGCTTGAATATAGATTTCTAGAAACCTTGGTACTTCAAAGTATCTTACACCTCTTACTTCAAAGGGGCACAACTCTCATTCATCCTGCACCACTCTTGTATGGATTTCTCATTAACATTCCACTATAAAACTATGTTTAGGACTGAATCTCCCTGTGGCTGTTTAACCTTACAAAGCATTGAACCATCCAAAATGAAGACAAAAGATAAAACAGTCACATTTAGATCCTTTAAAAAAAATAGTTTTGTAGCTTTGACTGTCATATCTTAAGGAACATAGAAATAAAATTACTGTAGGTAACTCATTCATTATTCACCAGATATCCTAGGGGATTGTTTAGGCCATTTATGTTTTCCTTATCCATGTTTCTCAGTTGTGAATTCGTAATTTCCATCTGTGACACCAATAATGTTCTGCAAATGTAAAGTCATTGAACACATGTCATCTGACCCATCTTTAGCTATTGAAATTTTAGTTATCTATTTTACAGTACTTGTCTAGATTCCTTCTCAATTAAATGCTCCCAAGGGAATTCTTCCACAGGAAGCTGTCTGTTGCACTGTTCAGTGGGCACATTGACTCTTCAGGGACACAAGATGAGATAAGACTAGACACATCACTTTTAGATAGATAAAATTAGAGGAGATTAATCTTAACCTATAAAGTGTAAGAAAACAATGTAATTTCATTTATATCTAAACTTGTTGTTACAGATCTCTTTTCCGCTAAGCCCAGTCAGCATTGCTTTGTTGCTTGTCTTAGCTCTGATAAAGTGAATGACAAGAATGAAGGCTAACTGGCTTTGTTTCAGAACAGGGAGAAAAGCAACTTGTGGAAGGCTGAGGTATTGTGAGCAAGGCAGGAATAGTGGCTACTCCCTCATCTAAGAGTGTCCACTCACGTATTTCTGGTCTTGTTATTAGACTTACCCTTGTCTCGGGATTCAAGATTGTCACGGTTTAACCTCTGCCAGCAGCTAAAAGTGAAAAAGTGAAAACCAGAACAGATTAGTTCAGCCAACATTAGTTGTTGATTTATTTCCTTGACATACTTACTGTACAGAAATACTCTCCGTGGCAGTTGTCTCATAGTCTAATTCTTGCAACAGATTTGCCACTTAATTTACCCCCATAATATCACACCATCAAGTTAACATATTGGTAAATTCATTGGTTCCTTAATTACTTGAAAATAGGTAGAAAATAATATGTAACAAGCAGGTATAATACAATATTGAGATGTTTTTATTATGGGCAATCTAGACGGGGCTTTCTGTCAGTGTTTATAATGCAAGGAGACCCAAAACTTATGGGAATAGTTTTGTTGCTTTATTTATAACTAGAAAGATTTGATTTACTGTAAAGTATTTTTGCCTTATATATGGCCATTAAAATGTCTCTTTTCATAGGATGGTTTATAGAAGAATATTTTCCAAATAGAATAACTACAAATGAAATTTAAAATTATTTGTTAAAACTTAAATAGCAAATTTCAGGCAGGATATGAAATAATATTGTCTCTTTTGTGGAGGGACTCGTGTTTATTAAATCACTGTCATGCAGGTGGTTTTAGAGCTTAACGGACAATTCTTGACTAAATGGGAATTTAAGGTGTCTGTATAGTAAAATGAGGTGGAAAATACTAATTCAGAACTTCTTTTAATAAGTAGATCTGATTATCTCATCTGAAATAGTGTGTGTTTGTGCTGTGAAAGTGTTTCAGCTGAAAAAGAATCTTGAATGTTTTTAAATCAGCATTCCCAAGCCTGACAATTAGCATAACTTAACATAACTTTACAGTAAAATGCTCAGTGACAAAAAAGCATTACATTCATATGAGAATTATTGTAGTGACTTTTTCTGCTATACAAGCTAAAAGAATTTCACTGAAATGACTTAGAAATGTTATGGGTTAATCATGAATATGTGGGCTGCAGTACCATGGGAATGTGAATATGTATGAAGACAAACATGGGCAGAAGTAAATAGGCTCTGACCTGTCTGGATATGAACTGTCTTGGTCCCTCCTATCAGATAAAAAATAATGTGACGTTTGGTCACTGTCATAAACTATGAAATCCAGCTGAAATGCAGAGTATACTTGCTATAGGAACAATGCTGTGTTACTGCAGCTATGTAATTTCACAGATAGACCTGATTTATATCTAACCATCTCAAAACACTGGCAGAGCTCATTCATGCTTAGCTACATCCATCTGTGCAGGCATAGCCTAAGAGAGTTGCAGTATAGTCTCAGGTCTGAAACTTTATTTGTGTTGGCTTATATTACTTTCTTTAAGTGCTGACAATTGAGGTATTGAATCGTTACGTTGTACTGTGCAATAATTATTTAGCTGGGTCAACTCTACACCGAATGAAGGAAGATGTTGCAGGAAATGCCATTAGGTCCAATGCATGTTGGATGTACTAAGGTGAGCTCATTTGCATAATTCCCGTGATGCTTTTTAAGGAATTGCTGCTTTCTAGTTGTTATGGTGCAGTGTACACTTACCTTTAAGTACCTCTTGGGAGAATATTTTTTGACAGTAGAGGGAGCCCAGTCTTTAAGCATGTGTAGCTAAAGTCAGAAGTTACAATTTTCCATTTTGTACAGTTTTTGTCATTGTTATTTCTCAGCTGTGTTCGTGTTGTAGCTATAATCTAAAAATACAATTTTCTCTTTCTTCTTCCAAGGCAGTTTGAATGCATTTTTTTTTTCCTTCTATTAAATGTTTTACATATACCCCTATGTGCCAAAGAGACAAAGATGACACACATTATCTTTGGAGTAGGAAGGAGCAAGTTTTGTCATAGTCACAAAGCTAGTAGTACTAGTAGTCTTGAGACTTAGAAAGTTCAGTCTTCTGTCCCGGTGACCTTCAATAATTCAGTAGACTTGGTCAGCTTTCAAATTTTCTTTTCTTGAAGGGCAAATCAGTGTTTGAGGTGATTTGGGCAAAATCCAGCCAATACGTCTGTTTTAATCCAGAATATTATGGGAATCAACCTGAAAAATACCTGTTTGCATTGGCTCATTCTTTATACCACTAAATACACTGCACATTGCTAGAGTAGTCTCTGTTCTAGAAAATTTTGTACCCTTGAGATTAATTTATAATTATGTTTATTTATCTGGGGAATCACAAATACAGTTTTATTTAACATAGAAAATAAATTCTCTTCATAAATCAAAGCACAGTGTTCCACAGACTTTCTGTTAAAGCAAGCAAAATGCCTGTTTTCTGTTTATTGTTATTTTGGGGAGACTATACCATTGATCCATTGCAAGTAGTTCTTTCTGATTTGATGTTCTTTGCTGCTTCCTGGAATATATCATTTCCTTTTAAATTAGACTTTCATTTTAAGATATTTCATCTGATTGGTAATTATCTTAAGTATCCAGTTGCTTTTCCAGTAAAAGATGGATTAATTCATAGCATGAGGTTGAAAATGTTCTTTCAGAGGTAGCACTAAAATAAAATAAAAGTGACAATTATTTTGCTGCTCTCCTGTATCATTATGCCTGATATCACTCAGGAAAATTGAGTTTAGTAATAACTTCATTAAGACCTTGAGGCAATTTTCTATCTATTAGGGAAACATGAAGATAATCCTGTAAAATTGTATAGCCTGAGTTTTGGACAGATTAGATTTATTCTTCCTGTCCACAAGTCTTATATGATAGCAACAAAATTAAAAGGAAGTGGGGCACCAAGGTTGGAAAATAATAACAAATATTCACATATGCTTCCCATAGAATACAGAGTATATCCATATTTTGGATCTGTGCGTATATTAACTGGACAGATGGAATAGATGCGAAACAAAAGGGACCACAATGCCCCTCTGTTTGTTTTTCTGAAGTAGTATAACAAATTGAGTGTTCTTTCTTCTCTCCAGCAACCAATTTTTCAAAATTCTGTAATTAACACAATTAACTTTCACATTGATACTTGGTTGAAAATAGACAAAAAAGCTAGAAAACTTCTTGGAAATGAGTGATGGACAGCAAAATCACTGAAATCTCATTTCCTTAGAAGAAAATATATCTTTATTTCCTTCGCCTGTTAGTCACAAAGAAATTCACTAAACTCTCTCTCAGGAACTTACCTCTGTATGATTACACCTTGCTCTTTAGTTTTCCATCTGTCCTGACCTACTGATCAAAGTGTTCTGTAAGTTCTAGCTATGGTGACATACAGGCAATTTTCATTTCCTTAATCTTAAAATTAAGCATATTTTTAGGTAATTGTTTAATGCCAGCCTAAGAAAGGAGTGGCTTGTGCTGCTTCCTGGCCAAGACAAGATTTTTCTTTTTCCCTGTTTGCTTTTGTCTTTTGCAGTGATACTAACTACTCAAACTGAATTTCTGCCTTGTGTTTCGATAACACTCTTCACTGAGATCCACAGAAATGCGTATATGAGGACTGTCAGGTCCTGTGAGTCCATCAGTTGATATAGTTATTGAAAAGGAAAATGTAGCTGAAGAATATTCTAAATATTCTTTGAACAGCCATAAAATCAACAAATTTTGCCATACATTCCCTAAAGTAGAAGGAAGTGCTTATGTTTCTGTTCTCAGAGGAAAAAAACCCCACAAACCCATAATCTCATACTTTCAATAGTTGTTAAGAATAAACCAGAACATTTTAAAGAATTCAGATGACTAGGACTTGTGTATTTGGTATTTATACAGTAGCTGTCACAGATTTAATCCTTTATCTCAGAATTGCATGCCAAAAATCTGGATGCTTTAAAAGCTTTCAATATGAGAAAATTGTCTTATTTATTTATTTGTTTGTTTGTTTGTTTGTTTTAAAAAAAGAATGTTTGAAAATAGGATGCTATCAAAAAAAGTAAACCTTCACTTCCAGAAGTGTCATTGCATTCTGAAACAGTAAAGGTCTGAACTCATTAATTCGTGAGATTAGTAGTTTAGGGATGTAGGGTGGGAAAAAAAAGTTTAATTGTTTCAATATTAATAATTTTTGCTGAAATTTCAATTAACATGCTTTCATGCTTAGTATAGGCTTTGTTTGGATTATTACAGCATGTACAACACAGTAGCTGCAATTTCTTTCTGTGAAGTACTAAGAAATAATCAAAATCAAAATTATTTGCAAGTTTTGCTGAGTAATAGAATTTCCTAAAAGTCATCAAGACAATTGTTGAATATTTTGGTATTTCAGGGCCAAACTCTGCCCTTTGTAAAGTTATGAACTATTATGTCTTCCTAAATGGGAAATTCAAATTTTAAGGCTTGGTACTATAGGACCACTCGAGACACATTGTTCACTCATGATCCATGAGATTCACCTCTGACCACTACTCTGACAAAACGTTCAGTAATATTTTCTGTCAGTGTAACACAAGACATTTCTACTCAGGTGTCATATAGTTAATCATGATATATGAAGTATCATAAGCAATAATGGAAACTGCCTTACATATTAAATAGTTCTTAAATTAATTCCATATATAGTCCTATTAGCATTTTAATGATTTTCCCTGCCTCTTAATTAATTTCTCTCACAAGGCTGGCTAAATAAGCTCACAAGATCCTACAAAAATGTGTTATTGTCATTATATAAATAAGACAGGAAGAGCTGTGGTATTCAAATACTTTTTTAAGATTAGATACAAATATTCTGATTTTCCAAGAAGAGAATCTTGAATTTCATCCTAGGCTTGTACCCACAAGAGCACCATTTCTCTCCAGTACCATCTTTGAGCATACAAAGGGGCTGAGATACTGTGACAATAGGTGTTAGAAATACCAAAGTGTTTGGAAATTATTTGCATTTTAACGAATAGGGAAAGTATTGTCAGATTGTATTTTGTGTTGTGGATTTTTTCCTGCTTTAGAAAAAACTACAATCTTCCCCTTGCGTTTTGAGATTTTTTTTTTCCTTTTTTTTTTTTTCTCTCTCTCTTTTTCCCTTGTTTTCTGCATGTTATAGCTGAGAAGCGGCAGCCTCTAACAGTCTCAGAGGCAGCATTAGACACAACAGAGCACTGCACTGCAGGAAAGATGCCTGCTCTCTGTGTAAAATACTGAAGGACCATTGTGGGAACCCCACTAGGGGGCAGTTTTGCCGTGAAAGTGTTCTCAGGGGTGTAGAAAACAAACTAACGTGAAAACTTTTTTTTTTCTCTTTCTATCAGAAAACAAGATACCCTCTGACTAGCTGGAAACTGAGATAAAACATAAATCTGAGGAATCACTGAGTTGTTCTTTTCCTTTCAGATTCACAGGCCTTCATGTACACCAAAAATGTGGCACAGACACTGCTATAGGAATATTTTTTTTTTTTTTCTGGACTTTTTAAGGCTCTTCCATCCTTCCTGACTTATTTCAATTTTCCCTCTGACTTCAGTGTAGAAATGGCAGGATTAAGAATTTGCAGTAAGGATTTTATATCATGGAATGAGTTATATCTGGTTTTCCAGAACAATTGAAAGACTGGCCGGCATCTTACAGTGAATATTATTTTTAGAAACCATTATTGTAGCATAATCAAGCAAGAAAATGAAATTAGAAAAATTAAATCTCCATTACAGATACTCCAGACTCAAACATATTTTAATTATAATTCCTTTAAGAATTTTCCTTTTTTTCCTTTTGCACTACACACACCTGTGTACTTTATCCGTGTTTATAGCATTTGACAACATGGTAGATCAGTGAAAAAACAGACAGCATAGAAATACTTAACAGAATAATGTTGCATTTTCATGTTGTCAGCATGATTAATGACAAGCGCTGTAGTTTGCCCGTAATGGAAAGAAGTAAATGTTGCTGCATTTCTGAATTGATACTCTTTAGTAGACACTGTGGGAGTCTCCAAGCCTAGAAATAAATTCTTCTAATAACCACGAGTGTCTTTGTCCCTGCAGTGCACTAACAGACCAACAATTCTTTTTACTATCTTTAAATCTTCTGGCATGATAGTAGTGCCACTTAAAATGCATTTTTTCTTCTTCCCAATTTTGATGCACAGTGATTTGGTCAGTTCCCCGAGTCTTTATGCATCCTATAAACTGATGTCATCTTCCACATCATGTAGAAGGGAAGAGCTTATTTCCAAGGTGCCTGCCTGGGAAGTACCCCTGAAATAAGGTGATCCTAAATTGTACAATCATAGAATGATTGGAGTTGGAAGGGACCTTAAATACCTCCTAGTTTCAATCCCCCTTCCATGGGCCGGGACATGTCCCACTAGACCAGGCTGCTCAAAGCCCTATCCAACCTAGTCTTGAACAAATCCAGTGATGGAGTATCCACAACTTCTCTGGTAACCTGTTCCCGTGTCTCATCACCTTGTGTCTCATCACCTTCATAGTGAAGAGCTTCTTAATTTCTAATCTAAATCTACCCTCTTCCAGTTTGAAGCCATTACCCTTCATCTTAATGCTACAAGCCATTGTAAAAAGTCCCTCTCGAGCTTTCTTGTAGGCCCCCTCCAGATACTGGAAGGTCACAATGAAGTGTCCCTGGAGCCTTCTCTTCTCCACGCTGATCAACCCCAGCTCTCTCAGCCTGTCCTCATAGGAGAGGTGTTCCAGCCTTATGACCATTTTTTGTGGACCTTCTCTGGAGCCTCTCCAAAAGGTGCACGTCCTTCTTATGCCGGGGGCCCCAGAGCTGGACACAGTACTCCACATGAGCTCTCTCAAAAGTGGAGTTGAGGGAAAGAATCACTTCCCTCAACCTGCTGGCCACACCTCTTTTGATGCAGCCCAGGATACGGCTGGTTTTCTGGGTTGCACTCATACATTGTTGGCTTATGTTGAACTTCTTATCAACCAACACTCCTAAATCTTTCTCCTCAGGACTGCTCTCAATCCACTCATTACTCAGCCTGTATTTGTGCTTGAGATTGTCCTAATTGACCCAGATGCAGGACCTTGCACTTGGCCTTGTTGAACTTCATGAGGTTGACATGGGCCCACTTTTCAAGTCTGTCAAGGCCCCCTGTATGGCATCCCTTCCCTCCAGCATGTCAATCACGCCACACAGCTTAATGTCATCTACAAACTTGCTTGGGGTGCACTTGACCCAACTGTCCATGTCACTGACAGAGATGTTAATCAGCACTGGTCCCAATACCAACCCCTGAGGAACGCGACTTGTCACTGGTCTCCACTCTGATATTGAGCCATTGATTGCAACTTTTTGAATGCACCCATCCAGCCAATTCCTTATCCACCCAGTGGTCCATTCATCAAATCCATGTCTTTCTGTTTTAGAGACCAGGATGTCATGTGGGACAGTGTTGAATGCTAAATGTAACCTTAGAATATGGACTGGAGGAATCTAACAAGCTGGAATTCCTTTGAATCTCTGCGGACAAGGGGCCACTCAGCTTCTTTGATATATCTTGAAACAGGACTTTCCAAACAGTGTTGAATTCTCTCTCCTGGGAGCATGCAAATGTATGAGATTGTATTTTCTTCCAGAGAATAAGTTTTCAAATGTCAGAATATCCTGTGAAATGTGCATTTTTCAGTTCAGGAACACAATGATTCGGCTGTCGTTTCTTCCCATGCTTTCCTGACTAAAAAATCTTTTCTATTATGAGATTGGGAAACAAAACCCTCCCCTTTTCTTTACTAAAGGTGAGGAAAATCCTAATGAAAGAGGATAAGGTTCTAGATGGGAGTGTAGACTGGGAATGGAGAAATTTTCAACTTCCTTTCCTGGAAGCCTGACAACCGATCTTGTAATTTTTCTCCCAAGCAGGTTGCTAAATTGCCAAGCAAGAACATGAATTGGTGTGTGATCAAGCAAGATCCCTTGATTGCATCCTGATGCAAAGGAGCTTTCAAAGTTTTACCAAATACAGGAGGGACTTCTAGACAGACAAGGGACTATGGTGGAAAAATGTGAAAGTACTCTGAGCAAAAGTGTTTAGGTAGTGCTAAGATGGAAAAATATCTACATATGAATTTATTACCACATTCGTTTCTATTATCCATGTCATAATGGTGAGAGATATGTGTAAAGCACTACTATAGTCACTGTTTTGAGCCTCTGATGCTGTCTTGTTCCTTACTCAAATTTTAAATTCAAAATAAAAAATAAAATCAATATTTTGGAACATTAAGAAAAGTAATTGATATACAAAGAATAGTATGTGATATTTCCCCTTTCTTTTTTGCTTCCTATTTAGCATTCAAATAAAAAAAATGTGGGAGAAGAAAATTGACAGAATTCTCAAGCATGCTCTTTCCAAAACTGTAAAAGTTACATTAAATGTGTGTACATTGAGTACACTTCTGCCCTAGAGTAATCACATACTGCAGTAACATCAGTATGGAGTCTCAATAGCCCATACAGAGCTGTTCATGATGTTGTTTTGGGATCAGGTCTCCAGTAACTTCTGAAAATGCAGTTAGATTTGTAAACAGTACCTAGGTGGTTTGTCTGTTTCCTTTCTAAAAAATGGGAGAGCAATTGTCCATGTTAGACTGAGAGATCTATAGTTGCATGTCAAGAAAATAGAAGGGGTTTGTAATGTCTTGCGTTCTGTACTTCTAATGCTGATTCTTTTCTTTCTTTTGACAATATGTTGGAAGCAACTCCACTGTTTTCAGTGGATGTGCACTACTATAAAACCAGTAGGAAAAGAGATTTAGAACCTGTGACTCTTAAAAGAGATAGAAATCATTTTGTAACAAGCTTTTATTTCAGCTTATGGTCTGTGGAGCAATAATATACAATCATATATGAAAACTTATCAGTTAGCTTGAATCTCCAAGTCAGTTCCCATGTGGATTCACCCTTTTTATTAGACCGTTTTTTCAGAGTTGTCATCTACTGCTATAGAAGAAATCAGCAGAAGTTACAGATACTTAAATTTGAAATCAAATCCATCATACTCACTGCAGACAAGACTCTTGACAAAGATGTAGCATCTTGCCTGATGAAAGAGAGAAACTCATCACAGTCACCATATGCTTTTTCTTCACCAGTTCAGATTACTTCATTAACTGGTTACTGTTAACTCTTGAGTCTAGTCCTCCTCCTCTGAAGTAGGTAAAATAAGGAAGATACTGGCATAGTAGCATAGAAATGTGGAATAGATAACATTGAGAGTAACTTCTAGGAATGTCGAAACAGTAATGAGGATGTTCTTGCCATCATCTGAGCATTGTGTAACATGCTAGGCCAGAGCAGAAATAGTGTATCCACATTTAGTCATTGGAAACACCTCAGTGAACTGCCTTTGATCGCTCACTGTGTTTAAGTGGGAGACAGACAGGTGAGATGGAAGCTGAGAACAGAATTCTCAGTTTGCCCTTTGTGCTAGCGTAACTGGTGACTCTGGGAGCGTGCTATGTTTAGCCTATCCACTCTCTATAGTTATGTTCTGCTGAGATAGAGGAGGTGCACACTTTTTCTGAAGATTACCAGTTGAGTTCTGAGATGTGCGTATTTCTGCAATCTTGAATATGTTGTGTCTATGAATAGAGTAGGAGAAGATCATATTGCACAAAAAAAAAAGCTTCACTTTGAATTGTCTGGTCATTAAACAGTGGACTATATAGCAGAATATTTTTTTTTTTTAAAGCAGCTTTCACTATCTAAAATTTTCTCTTTCTTTTATTCGTAACTTCAAAACAACATTACTGTCTTGCATAAGACATCTAGACAACTAAACTCATTCTATTCCTCCTTTTTTATTTTCTTTTTTTTTTGATACTGTTCTTTCATTGTTATCACCTATCTAAATTCTGGGATACAATCAGAGTTCCTCACTGGTTAGGCTAAAAAACAGCAGGTTGTTTGCTTAGCACTCTTCAAGAGTGCCAAGCTGATAAGATTCTCCAGATTCCTTACCTGTTTACAGAGAAGTAAATTACTACTGACAGTTTTCAGACTTCTGAAATCAGAAGCCAAGATAAGGAGCAGAGTGGCCTGTCCCAGCTTACCCTTGGTAACTGAGGACCCTTTAATCCTCTACAACAGAAATTATTGGCTTCTTGTTTCTTATTTGTGAAGTTGTTAATGCCACAGGTTGTTAATTACGTCCTTTAAGGTTTCAAGATTTGCAACAATGGGCTAACACCATATTTTACTGTGGAGTTTACTCAGTGGAGTTTACACCTACTGTAATAGATGGTCATAGCAGACCTGTTCTTACTTCTGTAGGACTGAACTGTCTCTACAGATGTAGGTTTATTCTGTATTTGTACACATACCATACCATACCATATTTATGTTACTAACGGAAAACCCTGATTGCAATAGCCATGCTAAGACAGAGTATAGTCACAACACTTTTTGTATTGCACAACCAGTCAGTATTTATACAGTATTACTGTAAGTTAGGAGTTCTGTGTCATATAGCAGGAGGAAGAGGGCTCTTCCACAAGAAATGACAAGCCGGGAGTCAAGGATGACCCCAGTACCTGCAGTGCCCTTCCTGGGGCACAGTCCCACAGCATCTGACCCAAGTAGGCACAGGTCAGTGCAGGTAACAGAGTCCATGGATAGTCCCAGCTGAGGCAGAAAGTGATGAACCAGGAGCAGAGTCCACCCAGAGTGGCCTAGTCAGGAGCCAAAGAAGGCAAGGCCAGAGACAGGGCTGGAAACAATACTATAATGTGTCCAGAGTTCGTTGAGGAGATGAAGCCAACAGCAGGAGTGGGGACAAGGGATTCTTCCAGGAGACAACCTGCAACCTGCAGTGTAAGTCCAAGGTCCATATGTCATAGCTCAGGCCCAGGCCAGAGCTGGAATGGGGGGCCCATGGGCAGGGGTGTGGTTTCCAGTGAGACTAGTCAGGGCTGGTAAGGCCGTGATACACATGGCACCCTGGTACTCTGCTGGTTTCAGTGGTTACAGCTCAGCTGTCACCTTGGGAACTTTGTTTTACTCTTTTATTTTGTGGTTTGAAAGAAGTGGCCTGTGAGTATTCGTGGTACTTCTCCCTAAGCCCAGTGACTAATGAAGGTGGAAGAACAAAGCCTGATTATGGCCTAGAGCATTAAAGCCATGAAGACCATCACTAGACAAGTGGATTTGGAAAGCTTTACTAGATTTGGTTTAATTTTTACCCAGTTACATAAACCCTGATCTAGCTAACCACCTGACAAATAGCAGAGCTACTGCAGATGGGCTATTTCTGTGTGACTGGAAAAGGTAGAAGGCTAAGCAGCATATGTCCACCCTGGACAGGACCCAGCACCCAGCCACCTCAGCTTTGACAGTTGTAAACAGATTTAATCTTGCGCTCCATCTGCGCAAATCTTTTGCACTTAGATTTTACATTAATACCATTAGAGTAAAAAAATGGTAGGTTACTAACCCGGAGTGACACATGAAGTCTGAATTTTAGACTCTTACTGCACCACTGATTTTTCTACTTAATGGAAAAAACCCACAAGTGATCTTGTCTACAGTAGTGTGATAATCCTTGAATTTAAACATTTTCTGTAGTCAGCATTATTGTACCTTAAATATGTTTTGAAATTTAATGCAACTTTGTAATTATACACCAAAGTTAAGACAGAAAAATGAAAATTAAACCTTTATACATATACACACAGAAGTGTACATATGTATATTGCATATACACAGCTATAATATTGTATGAAATGACTGTTGAATTAAATTAATGTTAAAAATATATGTAAGTTATTCAAAGTTACGTAGAATATATTAATAAGATTTTACTTGTGACAATGAAAAAATCTAACAATTAGGATTAAATATGATTTTAAGGATTCTCATTTTAATGCTCTTTATATTGTAAGCAATATAAATGGCGAGTTGTATATGATTCCTACTAATATACAGCTCCTTCTGTCATCCAGTTTTCTACTGAGACATATTTATAGTAAGTAGAATAAATTAATTAAAGAACCTTGTAATACAAGGATGTAATTACATCTACTAAAACCCCCTGAAGGAGAGCCTTGAGATGTTTGCCATGTAAGGGAAATAAAGCAAAGGTAAGTAGACTTTGCTGCTATGTCAAAGCTTTTCCCTGCGGGGAATGTCCAAAAAAAAGGAAGACTGTTTTATTCTTCTACAACTTGTTTTATTATTTTATTCATTTTTTATTATTGTTTTATTGAGCCTTTTCCTGGGTAGCACTGAAAGCAGTAGGATTCCTTCTACCTTTCATGTCCTTCCCTTTCTTTTGTATGCATGTGTCTATAAATGAGCAACACCTTTTCTTCCTGCTTTATTTCAAGCAAGCTAGGCACCTACTCTGTTGTTTTTTTAAGTAGATATAACCATAACTTTTGAATTTTAAACACCATTTTCTTAAAATATGAATCTATTTATTTCATCTTCTATTGTTAGAGCAACAATGAAGTAACATTTTTTTTAAGAAACACAAAACAGATCCTGGATTGGCTGCAGTGTTTTCATCTGTGTTTACATAGCATGATGTGCATAGTCAGCTATTTATTTCTTCTGCAGTTATGCACCACTTTCATAAAAATTTCAGTCCATTCTGTACAGATGCTTTCCTGCAGAAACCCCATTAGGGTCCATACGGTTCTTTGCTGATGCTGGAATGTACCTATGACAGTCACTAGATTTACCTGGGACTGAACTAGAAATAATCAGGTCCCAGAGAACTAAAAGTACAGCTTACCTCAGCTTGATTAAAAAGATATGCTCTTCCCTAGTTAAACAACTTAGCATGCCTTTTCCCATAGGAATCTGGGAGAGATTAGTTGAATGGGAGAATGCTGTATTGATCCACAGGAACTGATAGGAGACTGGGAGCCTTTTTTAAACTACTTTAAGGGATTTCTTTTAGGAAAAATCAAGCTGACTGCCAGCTTAGAAATGTAACTGTACAGGCTTCCCCTCTCCCCTAAAGGAGAAGTTGCTGTAGCTTAAAGAGCTCTTTTACTCTCTATCCTTGGGAGACTATAGTTTTGTGTTTCCTAGTTACAGAAGGAAGGGGAATAAAACACCTGTGGAGAACCAATCGCAGGATCTTCCGCTGCAGTTAGCTAGTTACTCTGATGGGCAAGAAAGGATTTTCAAGACTTACTTTAGCACTGCAGACACAGCAGGGAGAATCTCAAGATCTTTTTTGTAAAAATCTATTTCAGTGTTATTTTCTACTGATAAGTAAGTTTGTACCATAGAACTGCAGTTCTGCAAACTCTAAGCAAAATGTAATATTTTTAAATTATTGGTTATTTGTCCAATCTGAAGAGCTGGAGAAAAATTGGGTTTGTAGGCTGGAAATCCCTGAGATGTCCGCTCCAAGCTATGGTGGAAAATATGATTAATAAGGGCAGGAGAATTAAAGCCTCTTTAGTCCTTGTTGTAAACCCACACTTTTTAGTTGTACCTTACTGCTCTTAAGAGTATCTGTTTATTTTTTTTTTTCTGTGAAAGCTGAGTTGTTCTTTGCACTAAATATTAATAATCATCGAAGGCATACTTCCATCTAATAAAGAGGATCAGTATTGAAATAGAGAAGTTTATATTATTCCAACAGAACCATGACCGCTTCTTCCTCTGTGTGTTTCTCTCAGCCTTCCTTGGTACTCTTTCCTGCTTAGATTTGCTTTCTGTAAATTTAATGAAACAGTGAAAGGTGCTGCAGCCCAAGATATCTAATTACTGTGCTTTGAGAAAAAGTGAAAACTTTCTTGGAAGATTTCTTTCCAAATTCCAAACTTCAAACTCCTTGGTTTTGTGGCCAAATTAAAAGATCTACATTAAATTCAGCGTAAGCCTGTGTTCCATAACATTTTAAAATCTTGTTGAGAATCCTGGGAAATTTTCCTAGCAAGAGTTCTCAGGGAGTTTTTATAACACAAAAAAGATACAGCCCCCAGACGCTTCATCTGAAGGAAAAATAGGCCAAACATACATCGCTCCAAAAATGTTGCTGGGCTTAATGTCTCATAGTGTCTGATTAATGGTTTTGTACACCACAGAGGGGCGATAAAGACCCTCATATTCTTATTGTTGTAGATACACCTCCAAAATCTCTGTGTGCCAACTAAGGTGACTGTGTTTGCGTGTTTAAAAGATGGGCAGCTCCATCATGCTGCCCAACTCTTTATGCTAATAAGACACATGAAGCTTTCTGCTATGATATAATACTGAAAAGATTTATATTTGTGAATTTACATACCAAAGTAGGTCTCTCTAGAACATCAAAATGAGTTATGAAAATTTTACTTAGTCAAATACACGTTACAAATATTTTGTATAGCTTCACACACCACTTTGATTAGTTTATCTACAAAGAAGTAAAATAAGCTTTATTAAATAGTTAGGTCAGAGTAGCAGTGGCAAAGTATGGACATTTTTTATCAAGTCTGGTTTAATATACCTGACAGTTCAATTAACAAGTGTTAACTAAAATTTTCTCCAACTGGGACACTTAATAACCAGAAATTAACTGTAACTGCTTGGAAATAATCTTCTCCTTTTCTTCGTAATTTCTTATGCCAGGAATCTTCCTATACTTCTTTCGGATCCTAATTGCATGTTGTTGTACAGAAGCATAAAAGTTATTTTACTGAAATCAGAGGAAAATGGAACATACTCATTTTATTATTAATTAGAGCTCTTGTATCTCAATGCAAAGTTTAAATGAAACAGTAAAACATTCCTCCTTTTTTATTTTCTGTATTTGTACACATACTTATGACTATAATATATGTTATGACTAACTTAAACACTGCTAATCTAAATATCCTTATATTCTACTAATTAATTTCTTCGTTGTGAGTTAACTGAACCAGTCTGTTTAAATGTAGCTTATTTTCAGAACAAAGGCATTCCAGCCAGTAAGTCAGCTTCATCAGCGGCCCAACTTAAATGCCTCTATGGAAATGCGTGTAGATATGGAATAAACAAGGATTTCGAGATGTGTGCCCACCTGCAGGGCTATGATCTTATTGATATCACTGAGATGTGGTGGAATGGCTCCTGTGGCTGGAAGGTTGTTGTGGAAAGATACAGGCTTTTTAGGAAGGCCAGGCAGGAGAGATGAGAAGGGAGTCTTGCCCTCTGTGTCAGCAACCAGCTGGATTGCATGGAGCTCCACATGGGGATGGATGGAGGAGCCTACTGGGATTTTAAGGGTTAGGATTAAAGAGAGGACAGGGACAGGTGGAGTTCGAGATCCTTGTGACAGTGAATAGGGTGCACAGCAAGGACACTACCCTGGACTTCAGGAGAGCAAAGTTTGGCCTCATCTGCTTGAATCTGGTTGGTAGAGTACCATGGGATAAAGCCCTGGAAGGAAAAGGGGCCTAAGAAAGCTGGTTAATACTAAAGCATCGCATCATCCAAGCTCTGGAGTGATGCATCCCAACAAAGAGAAAGTCAGGCAAAAACACCAGGAGGCCTGCATGAATGAACAGGGAGCTCCTGGACAAACTCAAACACATAAAGGAAGCCTACAGTGGATGTAAGCAAGGACAGGTAGCCTGGAAGGAATACAGAGAAACTGTCCAAGCAGCCAGGGATCAGGTTAGGAAAGCTATGCCCTTGAGAGCCTGGAGGGGCCCTACAGCACCTTGACAGTCAGAAGTGAATGCAATTTTTTCACCCGTATTTCATTTTATCAGACAGATACTACCATAGGGTGTGTAATAATAACATGCTGGAGCACCCTGGCTAGAAGCGTAGTGTACCCACCATGAGGATGAGATGTGGGCATAGCCTTTATGTGCAGCCAGAAGTACTAGTAAGGATTTCTTTAAAATTGAGCCACAATTTTAATGTAAAATATGTGCTTTGGGATTTTCTTATCATGGCAATTTTTCATAGTTTCACTTTGGCAAGCTATGAAATTTGTAGTTTTATTACCAATTGCATCAATAATTTATTTTGTATAAGGGAGCTGCAATATGCTACTCTCTCACTTCAATCACAATTAATGGAGTACTTCTTTATATTCTCTTTGAAAAAGAATATATGTTTTATAAATGATATGGAGTGTTTCTTTTTAAACTATTGACACACGGCAAACTCAATGGTGTTTTTGTATAATATTAATTGTATATGGCTATTAAGTTTAAGGGTCTCTCATGCTCCATAAAAATGAGTTTCTGTGTCTAAATACCAGCAATGAGTAACATGATCTTGCTTTTTCATAGCCAATTTAGTTGTCATTGTCTTTGGTGCAGTGATTGACACTGTCAGTTTCCCATTAGACAGGCTACTGAGGCAAGAACAATAATACAACCAATACATCTCAAGATATAAAAATGTTTATAATGGTTTTAATTTCTAAGTAATGCTGTGGAACCTACTTTCTGAGAAGAGGAGAGAAACTACTTTTTTTTTTAATAATGGATGGCATTGCTGTGGTTATTTGTTTGCAGTTTGTTTTTCCTTTTTGATCATTTGCTATTTTCTAGGTGGAAGGCAAGGTGCAGAGGTGTAGATCTAGATGTAGCTGTGTCTAGAATGAGATTCATCACTTTTAGTTCAAATGCAGAGACGATATGTAAATCAAATATAGAATAACCACCCAAACTACATGAATTCTGTAAAATAAAATGAAAACATCAAAACCTCTGAAAATGGGTTAGCTGTTTCTTTAAGCAATTTAATTATAGAAGTTGCTTGACAAAAACAAATTTTCTTGTTTTATTATCTGTAAGAATGGCCTTAAGTATTAAAGTTAATGCTCTCACAGACTAATACATAATTATTTATACTACTTTGATGTTTTGTGTATTTTTACAAGGTTCTAATTGTGCTGAATCAAGTTGACAAAATTGCATAATTTGTAGGTTAATATTAGCATAATCTTACAGTACATTGTTTAGCAACAGTATAAAAATGAAATGCACTGAATGTTTTTCTAATATGATAAATAAGGTGATCCTGCTTTGGCAGGGCGGTTGGACTTGATGAACTCCAGAGGTCCCTTCCAACCCCTACTATTCTATGATTCTATGTCTCTAACAATAATAGTTTCCATGGTAGGAGTTTTAGGAAAGTTTGTAACTAATACTGTTCTTCTCCTTGTGGGCCAATTGGCTGTAAAGTTTTTATAAAGTAGAATGTGTCATAGAAGCGGGTATCATAGTTTATCAAGGAATTAACTGAAACACAAAGGCAAAGTTAAGATCGATTTACAATAATAAACCAATAAACTTTTCCACCTTGCCTCAGGTTTGTGACTGTCCTGCATTCAAAAGTGTTTCCTTCCACCTTTGCATGGATTCTTAAAAATAGCAGCTTTGGGACACGGAACATCAAGTTCAAGCCCATTGTATAGAGTTCCACTGACAACATATTCAAGTTGGCATCTGTAAATCTTTGTGCAATATCATATACAATACTACCAATTAATATTAAATTTTGCTTATAACATGTCAAGTCTAAAGGTTTAGTAGAGTGATAATCTTTGAAGTAAGGAAAGCCCCAATATTTTTATGGTTTAGTGTAAATTGTGCTGCATATTACCTCAGCAGTTGCCTTTGGTTGCTTTTTTTTGCTCTCTTGCTTTCTAGAGGCAAAATTGAGCCATTATGTGCTAATGAGAAAAAAGTAAATCACACCCTCACGCCATTGCTTAACACATTCCCTGCGAGAGTGTCAGTGCATATAAAAATAAAAAAATAAAAAAAGACCAGTGCACCAGTTGTTTTTCACAGAATAAGGCTACCTTACTAAGTGTCAGAGCTCATGCACAATACTTGTGCCTTTTGCGATGTATCCAAGTGACACATTCTAGTTTGGAGTCCATATGGAAGTGAACACTTGGATTCAGGGTGCCGCTTGTGTCTTTTTGAGCATATGCTAAGAAAAACAAGGAGAGGAGGACACATCAAAGAAGAGACACTGCCCAAATATCAGGTAGTCACCTACTACCCACACCATTTTCACTTATGCCCACCAAAGAGAAAGGAATTAAGTAGATGGTGATACTTATGAATGGATACACTGGGCATTTTTAGCTCAGTGACTAGCCTCTGACAGTAAACAACTCATATCCCTAGATATATGAATTGCAAGGCCTATGATGACACTTTCCTAACCTCTGAATTGTGTGCTTGATGATTCCTGAGCCTGCTATCATCTTTCTGAGTTTTTGTAGTCCTCAGACCATTGCTTTTCTATGAATTCACTTACAAATTTTTACCATCTACATTCTGCTGTGCCAAGACTTAGTAACTTAGCTGCTCAAAGTTTGTAGTTAATTAACCTTCTCCTTTTGTGAGTTTTGAACTTGCCACCTGGTAACAGGATTGCAAATGCTCAAACTAACAAAAAAAACCAAAAAATCCCTCTTTGTTTTTAAATTTTAAAAAGCTCTTAAAAGTAGTACTTTATGTACCAGGATGTAATATACAGATATAGCAGAGGAAGCTCTGTCTCAAGTGTAGCCAAGAAGGGAGTCCAATACCACACAGTGTGTGCGTGAAGCTGCGCAGTGATGTCCCATTTCACCCCCCATTTTGAATGGACCTGCATCTTCCACTGCACCAACAACTGCATTTTCTCTTATCATTGTTAAAGTATTTAAGTACCGTTAATTACTGAAAGAGAATGGAATTTTAGTGGATTTGCCTGTCCATAAATTTCCTGTTTTTCACTGATGCCTAAAAGTTCTTTATATTTATATTGACAGTAACAAGGGTTTTTAAGACATGAGCAATAAGCACTAATATTTAAACTTGTGAGTTTTAAATATACATATCTTCTCACAGGAACTTTTCTCCTCTCTTTGCAACTTCTATTAGCGAAAGCAAAGGGATGAAGAATGGAGAGTGACGGGAGATTCAATTTGCAAGTGCTGGAATGCAAATTCAGTGATACTAATATCAACCCCAACTGAATTTTTGCATTTAAGCTGCTGATAAACTTCCTCATGCTGAGAAGAGTAATTTCATTTTGTGAGGAGCAGGAGGAAAGGTTTTTTAATGTAGTGTCCAAAATGAGAAAGCATACCGGACCAAAAGAAATTGATTTTAACTTTTATTTTCTAGGTGGTTTTTTAAATGTAAAATAAATTTTTTTTTCTTGCATTTCAGAGTAAAGTAGTTAAAAAATATTATAATGTGCCTTTCAGTTATGCTTTAACTTGTTTTGAAAAATACAGTATAAGCATGATACATAATCACAATAATTTTAATAAATAACTTGGCTGAGTGACTAGAGTTTTTAACCAAATCAATTGTCTGCTTACAATATTGCTAAGAAATGCAACACACATGACAGATCTTGAGCAACTCCTGCATTCATCTGTAACCAAGCAGGGTAGTTGTAAACACTAACTAGGAATCCAAATGTATTTCTTTGAATATAATTTAAACTTATGTAAGATTTTTATAGTGCTTGTGGTCAGATTACGTAACAGCACTGAAAAGTAGACCACATTCAAGGCAGTGATTTGAAAACTACAATATCTCCAGTTGGCATTGCTTGGTAAAGAGAGAAAAATGTAAAGGACGCAATCAATACGGCAAAGGTGACACCGTTACCTAACCATCTCAAGAGGACTATACGAAGGGAAGAGAACATAGAAGAAAATTATAAAATGTTATAGCAGTGTAGGAGATGTTTGATTACCATAACACATTTTTTGTAAGATGTGCTTTGAAACAATACTTTTCCCTAATGTATTCAACAAAAATATTTTGCGTACATGAGTTGTGCTTATTCTTCAAAGATGTTTTGCAGTACTGATTTTGATGCCTCAACAGCAATATTCCACCAACTGCCACTGTGCAGAAATTACTATAAATCTCTCAATCTATTTTTCATTCTTAAATAGACTTAGGTTATTTTGTATTTGATCTTTTCTAACTATTTCTTAGGTGGTTGATACTGGGTTCCAAAATAAAATCTGTGAAAATGCTATTTAAATAACAGTTTCACAGTATACTAAAGACTTACTACAGCTTGAATTTATAAGGGGCAAAAAGACTTATGTCAGCTTCTGTGGGAAGCTGTCATCCCTTAAAGGCTTGAAGGAGTCCTTCCATAAACTGCTTCTTGGTCTTCAAGTCTTCTTCCTTTTCTTAGAGTATTTTTTAGTTGTAACTAGTAAGATTCTGTATCCTCCATGTTATGACGTATTTTGTTGTCCCAGGCTGCATCTTTCTCCATCTTTATGTCATCACTATTAATAGCATGACTGATCATTTGGTCGATCAATGCTGAGCTCTGACACCTTCTTTACTGTGGCTTTATCAGATATGCAGCCTTATTAAAATCAATATTATAAAGATTACTTGATCTGTGTCTGTGTCCATTTCCAATGAAATTTTCTGAACATGTTATCATTTATTAGGGTGGTTTGGAATGTATGTTTGGACTGTATGGGACTAAGCAGTAACTGCTCTTTTAAATCAAATAAAGGTTCTGGTGTTCAGCAGCTATTAACTTTAGGTCCCATGAATCAAGATCTACTTGAGGAACAAGAAGGGTTGGTTTGCAGACAGTTAGATGACTACTCTTCTATGCAGAATTTAAACTATGAAAACTCTTCCTTGTTCTTTTAAATTGTGTTTTTAAAAGCTTTCATTAAATAATTATTATTTTTTCTTCTACATCTTATGGCCAGACTAATAGTACAAGGACTATTTTTAGCTCAACTGCTTTCTGTGATTAAATGTTTTGGATTTTTAAAAAAGTTTTAAAAAACCCCATTCTCATAGATTGCTAATTGTGATTTTTTTTCCTGTGCCTTATATTTTCACTGTCTTCTAGTTAATGTAACACAGTAAGTACACAGTTTCTGCTTACTGGTCCAAACTACTCTATTTTGCATATTATTCATCAAAAGTGATTACCATATGCAGTATATTAGTAGTAACAAGCCTGCATCTTTGTGTGGGTGTGTGCAGCAAAATAAATCTTCTTTGTCTACCAGAAAAGGAGGTTAGGAAAAAGTATATATATCCTTCTATAGATGGTTATGAACTGATACGGTGCTATTCATGCTGTATGGTGTTAAAAGATATTAAAATGGGAGTATATAACTGACAGAAGAGAAGAAAAAAATGTATTTTCTTCTAAACAATGAAAAATGATCAGCACAATGGAAAGTCTGCACTCCCTGAATTACATTATATTTCTTGGTGAATTAAGCTCTGTAAGATTCAAGTAATCATATAATTTGTGCATACAGAACCAGATTACTTCCTAGAAAAATAATTGAGGATATTTGTTTCTATCCTGTAAGTACACCCTAAAACCTATTATAATCCTGTAAAGGAGGATTATTAAGATAAACAACAGTAACATATTTAATGATGATCAGCTAACAAAACTTACTAGCTAATCTCTGATTAGTGATTACATTTTTGCACCAATCCAAAACATACTGTAAATGAGTTCTTTAAGACATATATCGTGCAAAAAAAACCCCAAAATTAAACCACCAACAACAAACAGCACAAACAAACAAACAAATTGTCTTCATTTCATTTCTTTAGTACTTGGCAGTGGCTAAGGCAAACAGTTCTTGAATCAGAAGATCAATCATTCGCTATGGACAAAAACAGATTAAATCTTCCTAAAGTGCTGGAAGTACTTACACGGTTTTTTATGTAGTGAACTGTAGACCAGAAGACATAGCACTAATATTTTTCTTTCTTGCTTATTGTACAAAACTCTATTTTTTAAAATATTTTTATTTCATTTCAATCACCCTTGTATTTTAGGCATTTTTATTTTTGCGTAGCGATCTTTATCAAATACTCACAGTGAAACATACATAGAAAAAAGAGTTTAACAAATGGTCCATTTACACATTACAAGTAGAAAGTCTTTGAACAGAGTTGCATTTTCTTTGCAACAATTCTAATAAATGGGCATTGATATCCTTTGGAGAGGCAGACAAAAATGAGTTTCTCTCAGTAAACTGGAGTAGGTTTTTAGTGTAAGCCTGGGTTCCTTTGGGATAGTCTCTCACCACAGCAATTTCCTTTATAAAAATCGTATTTTTCATCTATATTACACATGGTGTTACAATTAATATTTCTACAGAAAAAAAAAAAAGAACAAAACAACAAACAAACCAAAACCCAAAAAACTTTTAATCATAATAGATCATGAGACTAAAGTTGGGAAGTAAGGATTTAAGACTCTCTCTACTACTTTTTCATCCTTTGTCTTATGATATCGTGGGTCAGCTGCATCACAGATCTTTTAAGCTATTTTCACTTTGAAAAGGGGTCTGAAAATCATTTTATAGCCATAATACCAGCAGTGTTAGCCATCAGTGACTGTTTTCAGTGGTGGTAGCTACAGCAAATTATTAAGGTGCATTAGGAATCATTTATCAGCACTGGTGTTTTCTTCATACTAGCATCTAAGTACACTGGCAGAGAGGTATACCCAGTTACACTGAGGGCTGTGGATATTGTACCTATAATGCAACTCAGGGTGGGTTAATACATCTGTAAACTGAAAATATATTTTGACCATGAAATCCATTCAAAATACTGAAAAGGATTAAAATATTGACAAGACACTGATTTGTGACACAGATGTTTAATGATAATTTCACAGTTCAGAAGTACTACCATATTTCCATTTGATATAACTGTTAGAAATGTAGATCAACATTGCATCAAATTTAATCTGAGACATCCAATATTATTATTTTGCCTATTTTTTTTCTGTAGTCAGTAAATTAAGTATCAATAGATAGTTATTTCATTTTCTTTTATACTTGCAGACGGTTTGAAAAATCTATGGAAAAGTGGCGGCTTTTTCATTGTGACATGAAGAGCTTTAGTCATTGGTTAACTGAAACTGAAGAGAAGTTATCGAGAGCACAGATAGAGGCTGGAGACGTGGGTCACACGAAAACCAACCAGTTTCTTCAGGTATGATTTATTAACCCATTTCCTGGTTTTCTGTAATTATTAGAAATTTGCAGATCCAAGTAATCTGTAGAGTTTTGCAGTTCATTTAAGGAGGGTTTCTAGTGTTGAGTGCCCAGTGGCAACTTTGGTCAGATATTTCTTTTCTCCTTGCTAACTCAGAATTTTCGCTCATTTGTTTTAAAATCCATTTTTAAAAGAAGTAAAATATGGGATAACGTGGTATATTGTAGTATTTCCATAGTTAGATATTTGTTAGTATTTATTTAAAGTGTTGATTGATTTCCATTTGATGTTTTTGACAAGCAGAAGTATAAAACTTCATTTTAAAAATCTTGTGGAAGAAATGTGATTAGCCGTTGAATTATACAAGGGATATTTCATGAACTATATTTTACAAGAGTGTCTGATTTGCCCGTTTCATGTTTTAATCAAAGACTCTTGAGAATGGTTTTTGTGAAATGCAGTGTGACAGAATAGCCACTTAGTTCCTATGTGTCCAGTTCCAATTTGTATGCTTTTCATCTTGTAGACTCTTTGAGCGCCATGAGAAAAATGACTAGTTTCTTGTAGTTTATTTCATTTCCCTCTTGTATGATTGAAACGGTAACAGGTTTGTAGAATTAATTCTAATCTGATGATTTGCAAGTTGATAAGTTCAGCTGAATAATGTGGCTTTACTAAACTCTGTTAGGTAACTCATGTTACCTGTGCATAAGAAAAAAAAAATATTAAANTACCTGTGCATAAAAAAAAAAAAAAATTAAACTAATCAGCATTTATATATTTGAATTACTAGACTGAATTACTGGTTTTCACATTGAAAGAAGTTAGATCTATCTAATGTTAATGATATAGTTTTATTTTGAATGGAACACTAATCTACTCAGCTAACAGTTAAACATTATTTTTTTTTTTGAGTTCTAATATTGGCAGTCACCTTTTCAAGATTTAGGCTGCTATTTCTTCGCTGTAAAAGTATCAAACTGAAAAGGAAACCAAATCATGTGGTGCAAGTACAAAAACAAGCATATAACTGTTAACTACTTGAGCCTACTGTATTACATAAAATAGCAGGCAAATATTTTTCTGCAAATTACTATCAGTGCTTTGAACACTGAAGAAGTCTAAGATCTGTCTGACAGAATGTCATCGAGGAACTAAAGATGCATTTTATTGTGTATGTAAAAGGTATCAGTGCTTGTGCGTTTCTGCTGAAATTTTGTCTCCCTTTCTCTGTCCCGCAATTTTAAGCATTTCTTTACAAAAACATACTAATACTAAAGTAAGATAAGAGTATGTATGTGATGAATAGTAATATACTATCACAGAGCCTTACACTTTCTTCTTTCCTTTGCCTCTGCTCCGTCCCCTTCTCGGCAATATTCTGTTATCCTTGAGCAGCTTCGAATGAGTACTTAGTGAAAAAAAAGGATCTGTGGAAAACTGTCTCCTTTTTTCCAACTCATTTCTGAAATAGTATTTTTCTCTGAGAAGAGGTTGGTATTTTTTAGAGTGCCCAGACCAATGTTAAGGTGTATCATAGATGTTATAAATGCACCAGGTGCGCAGCACATTTCACAGTCCCAACAGATTAGAAACATGATTTTCTTGTCATCACTGAGAAGAAAAGTTCATACTGAATAGAAGATCACACTGAAAGACACTGAGATAATACCTTGTTATGCAGAAGGTTAGATTTAAGTATAGAACAAGACTAGTTGTGTTATACATTTCGCTTTGACCTAGCCTCCTTCTCATCTGTTATCCGTTTTGAACA
>VWZK01016261.1:79289-107958 GCA_013396935.1 Baryphthengus martii | reverse complement strand
GAGTGGGTTTATTGCTTTCTTTGTTCCTCTCTTGGTTGGCCATGCTATATTGGTTTCGGGGTCTATAGAAATAGATAATAAAACCTGCGTGAGTTCCTCTGTATGCTTTCTGCTGCTGACTGTGTCCTTTTTGCTGGGCCATGTAGTTAGTAAAACAACACTATAGCACAGATCATTAACAGGTATCTACTCTGTACATTGAAAAGGACTAGCTTAAGAGTTAGAAAGCAATTATAAGCCCATTCAGGTAGAAGACAATTTAAACTGAAACAGGCTGATATTAATTTGGAGCAGTTTAAAAGCATTTAGTTAGATGCCCCCAAAGCCCCAGTTCTGTAATCAGAAGGGAAAGCCATGCTGTTTAGAAAAAAAGCTACTTTATATAGGGAATAAACCTTATTTATAAAACAAATGGCAGAGAAGAGGAAGAAGAAGAAATGGAAGAGAGTGTAACTTGATAGAAACCAGTATTATCATAACCTGGTAATTTGATTTAGAAACTAGGAATTGAAGGAAAAATAACAGAAACAAACTGGAAAAAAAACTTAGTGACCAATGAAGCAAAGACTGATACCTTGTTTTCTAAAGTATAATAGCAATCAGATCTATCCATTTGATTCCACTGGTAGCTGCAAGTTCTGGAAATCTCCATAGTAACAACCAAATACAGTTTTTTTTTCGATAGCCATTACTGTTCTATATGTGTGGGTGGGAACCAGATACTCCCTTAAGTTCTGATGAAAAAGAAACAATGACTGTGTCCTTGAAATTATTGGAATGAAACTATTGGAATGAGAAACCACAGCTAGATAATTTTTAATTAAGAGAATGAATTTTGCATTTTTTTTAATTTTTTTTTTGTTAGAAGAATGACAAAATTTCTGTATGCACCGATCTTTTTAGCTTGCTAAATTAGGGTAATTGCTAATGATGATGCTATAATCAATTTTTTGGTGCAAACCTTTCAAAATTTTAGAACATGTTTCTCTTAAGGACATAATGGACTGACATATTTTCTGAGGCTGTCCTCATAATGGTGGAACAAAAGAATTCTGTTTTGTCATGTTTTTAAGCAGTTTTCTTAAGAATTTTTAGTGTAGTTTTTACGGGAAACCTTGAGAGACAGAAGAGGCACTGAAGTTGTTAAATGCTTTAGAAAAGATAAACAGAAAAGAGCAATTGTTAAGCTAGAAAAGGTCACATTTGGACAGATTGGATTTGAGATGATGAGACTGCTTCTAAAATGTGATGCCTGAGAGGTAGAAAGGAAGAACTCAAAGGCAAAGAAACACCCCTGAAGATCATTCTTACAAGTCCAAATCTGAATTACAGAAGAAGTGATGATGAAAGGAAGCTATCTTTATACCCATATTATAGCTCATGTAGCAGAAGAAAGAACTGTTCTGCAGCTTAAAAATCAGATTTGTTTTGTTTAGCCCTAATGATCCTTTTATTTGAGAGGATGAGTTGAAAAAGCCTTGTGATAACAAGGCTTCCATTCTCCAACCAAATCCGAAGCCTTTTCCTTGTCACTGTACAAACCACTGTAAAGACTCATGTCTTTTGAGTAGCTTTGAAACTCGAAGTCATTCTGATTCAGATTCTACTCCAAGTTGTCCTGAGTCCTGTACATTCTCTGAGAAAGCAGTGGGACATACTGCATTATCCTGAATACAATCAATTAGTTCTCAAGATTTCTACAGAGGTTTTTCCATGCCAACAATTTATCTGCAAAGATTTTCCTGGAGGATAATTTTATTGTAGTGCTAAATCCTGGATGTGCAGGGCATCCTGTCTCTTTTATTGTTAGAATTAGAAGTGATGATTTCTGAGGAGTGCAAAGCTTTTATCAGCATTCGACTGATGAAAGGAAACACTAATAGAAATAGAAGTGTTTGCTTTATGTATGTTGTGTCTGATTACCCTGCATTACTTGTCTAAAACTTCTAATCTGGACTAATAGGACTATCTTAAATGAAGAAGATGAAAGAATTAAGAAGCAGATATTTAAAAAGCACTCAGCTCTGACTAGCCAAAAATCTGCTTTGGGAAAGCTATAGCTCCTGATTTGACTAAGGAAAGTAATATGACAATTAACATAAGTTTGAGTAAAAGCCTTTTAGTTTCAAGGTAAGATTCTGGCATGATCTGTGTTTGTTTCAGTTTATTTTCTGCAGTTTTGTTATAATCCAATATTCAATAGAAAGCTTTTTTTTTCACTCCTGAGTCAAATACTAGAGCTTTGATTTTGATTTTCTAGACCTGCTCTATATCAAATCAGATGCAAACATCTCTGCATGTGCTGGTACATTGTGTCTAGTCAATTGTGACAACTGATTGCATTGTCAACGTGAAATTTAAAATAGTATCTTCTAATTTAAAAAACAAACAAACCAACAAAGTAATAGTATCTTCTGTGATGTGGTTTCCCGGTAAGGTAATATGTGTGCGGCTGTCTTGTCAAACTTAATCCAGGAATTTACAACATCCAGACAAAGCACGTAGCTTTAGCTATTAGGTGAAGTAGGCCACTGCTTAGAGTCTGAAAGATGTTGCTGGAAATTATTGACTGCTGCCTCTGATTTAGACTGGCTGAGTTAGAGAGCATCTGAGAACCGTTGCTGCCTATCAGCAGGGCAAGTTAAAGTACTGCCATGGAGGAATAGGTGGGGCTTTGATTGCTGCCAGCATCAGCTCTCTCACCTCCACAAGTCTCTAGCCTGACAGAAGCAAACATCACTTTCTAAAACCTTCCAGATCCCTTCCTGATTTTCTAGACTATTTCTGTTCTCAGACTGTTCCTCCTCTCCCTGCTCACTCCAATGACAGCCACTATGGTACAGGAGGAGTTTTAAGACTGGTGCAAGGAAAAAAGACCCATCATGTATGAGGAGAGGGAGAAGGAGGGGCTGGAGCTGCAAAATGAGGGTAGATGTAGGGGTGGAATTGCCAAGACAGGAAGAAGGTGAGAAGGCAGGTAGGAAAGTCCCAAGGTAGGCCAGCTGGGCCCAGACTTTGCTGATGTTTTTGATTCTAAAAGCTGTTGTATATCTTGTATATCTGTCCTTGTCTTTCTTTTTTATTATTTTTTTTTCCTTTAATTTTGCAACTTGATTGCTTCTATTTGTTGCTTGTATCACATCCTGAAAAGTTTTCTCTGGGGATGAGTCATCATGATACCTTAAGTGGGTTGTTTTTATTGTCTTCACGCTATGTCTGAATAACTCCTTCTTGACATATTTACCTTGATAAACAAGCTTTTTTTGAGTCCTGCAGAATATTTCCCAGTAGAACAGACAAGAGCTCAGATTGTTCTCTGGAGATTGCTTTGTTTAATGTCAACTTATCTGCAGTTATCCATCTTCATTTATGGATTAATAAAGGAGCACATTTTTTATATCCTTATCTACCCCAAATAATGGCATGGTACCAACATTGGGTCTTTAGGTATCGTTTCCTGCTGATTAATGTGATACCTTTAATACTAATGAGCACATTGAAACATACTTTTCATAGGACAGGTAGTCCTGATGCAAGATAGAGTATTATCTCAAATGGAGCCCACTTCAGAAGAGCAGCGACTAGTAATAAGCTCCTTAATAATATTCCAATATCCTTACTGAAAAGAAATGCAAATAGGGCTGATAACTGTCTTAAAAGGAGTGAGGCTCACCTATGAAGTACTCTGTGATGTGGGCAGGTGCTCTGTGTGGGATACTCAGGGAATAAAGAAAACCATAGCATTATGTCTGTGCTGTTCTTGGCTTTTATCCCCTCTCTGCCAGGTAGATGCTCAGTTTGCAGGATTTTCAAACCTGGTGCTAATCAGGAGGGTAGAGGTGGCAAAGTGAATAAGAACACTACTGCCGTGAAGACCTTGTGTCTACTTGTGCTAGAGATAAGAGTCCTCTGAGGATTTTGATACATTTCACTTCACTGTGGACATGGGGGAAAAAACCTCACAGGCTTCCTGCACACGGAGAGTTGTGTCTCAACATTAGAATGTCTTCCCATTTTATTTATGTTATGATCTTCCAGATGAGGCCTGTTAAAGGAGCACAGCTAGACTGAAAGACAACAGAACGGGATAGAATGGGGTGCTGGAGACGTAAAGTTGGGTTTTTCTGGGTATTCTTTTTGGTGGCAATTTTGAATTTGTTCAGTCTGATTTTGTGTTGTTATTTTAATTCTGAATCTGTTGTGTCCTGCTACTTGGTTGTAACAAAGCAGCTCTGCGTTTACTGAAGGAGTGATGCAGGAGTTACTGGCTGGTGCAGGGGACATGAAAAGGCAATGAAAGAGGAAATGAAAAAGATCTGGTACCTACAAGGAGAGGAATGTGGATGGCATTCTTGTCTGAGATCTAGGAAGGGAGCATTTAGGGTAGACACAGTCAGCACTGAGTGTCCACATTGCACGTTTTGGAAAGAGATATGTAACATCTGACCAGCATAGTTCCTGAGAAATGCTGTTCATCCTTTTCTAAAAGTTCTTGTTTCTATTCTGCTGACATACTTTTTATTTAAATAAATAAACCCAGCTCTGATTCTTTGTATTTTGGGTGTTTTATTTATGTATTTATTATTTTTTTAATAAGGATGTATACTTACCAGAAACATTTTATCTTTTCTCTTCTGTATATTTTCTTTGTGATCATCTTTTGAAGGGGTTTGGATAATTGATTACTTCATTGAAAGTAAGCCTCATTATTTATTATTAGTTTTGTTTTGTGAATTAGATCATACTTCATGGCTGTCAAGTTACTGTTCTTAGAGTGATTAGATATTTTGCTAACTCACAACAAAAGATTTCACAGCTAATGTTTCAGGCATTCTTTGCCTGCTTTTAGAGTAAACACTGATCAATAGATCAATCAGTTATTTCCAATATTTGTGTAACCATCCAGGTATGCGATCATTTACAGAGACACAATGGAAAAGAAAGTAATCTCTGTACAACAAGAAGGACAGGTCCTAATTAATGTCTTTCTCATGCATAGTGGGAGGAGAGAGAGGGTGCTGCTTTGACAGGTCTGTAGAAGCGAGGAGATTAACTGATTGCCTGAATTGGGAGGTTTTTAAGAGGAGGAAACTCTGCAACCCTGTATTCAGGAAACTGATATCTCTATCATAGATGGGCTTTTAAACTAAATGTGAATTTAAATAGATCACTGTGCCTTGATATGAGTAAGACAATATAATTGTCAGACACAATATAGTCTTTCTTATCTGTCATCAACTGTTATGCCTAAGAAAGTGTGAGAGCTAAAATGTTGAGCTTTAAACATAATATAAGAGTATTGGTATTTTGGCACATATTTTTCTGATCTTTTGAACTAAATTATGTAAGCAATTTTCTTAATAGTTATATGCAAAGTGTGAAACTATTTTAGTTCTTGTTTATTGTTTTGTTTGTGTAAGCATTTTTCAGTGCTGCTATTCTACCTGTGTGTTTTGAGTAGGAGACGAGCCTGGTGAGGAAGAGCAAGGAGATAGTGCTGAGGAGACTACAGTGTCCTTACCTTTACCCTCCTCTCCCTCTCTCCCCTCTCTATCCCCCCTGGAACTGGATTCAGGAACGCACAGATTGGGATTGAAGGCAGTCCTCCCTGGATGACAGACATTGAAAAAGAGCACTTAACCCGTGTCATCTCTCAGCTTTATACCAAATATGACACATATGGGATGGAACACCTTGTTGGTCAGTTCAAGATTNGACACATATGGGATGGAACGCCTCGTTGGTCAGTTCAGGATAACTCATCCTGTCCACTCCTCCCCTCAGGTGTGGATTTTTACTTTCTGCACCCACAACGTGGTGCACAAGATTAGCAGCCTCTCCATAGGAGCAAGAGCCTTTCTGCACAGCAATCCTTGGAGGTAAATATAAACATTGGGTGTTATCACTTCTAGAAGCAGGCACTATCTGCAGAAATATGGCATTAACTTCAGAAAGTGCAGTTAGTTAGGAGAGACAGAGATGAAAAGTAAAATCACTGAACAGAATTAGTTCTGTTCTACCTCAAATCAGGACAGAGGTGAATTTAGTTTTGGCTGGGTTTGCTCTGTGTAACTGGGTGCCAGACACGTTGAATTGGCCCTGTGCTGGTCACTGTGTTCCTCAGAGTTCGAGGTAGTAGCGTAGGGGCTCTGGAGGCAACTTTAACTTAGCCGGTTTGACTTAGTGCAGAATTATACATGGCATGCATTATTTCCCTTTGAGATGTAGGATGGCTTTCCATGGAACCAACTCATGAGTCTGCAGCATGGCGCAGACTCACCCAGAGCTGATGGAGGGGTCTTGTTAGTACATGTTGAATTGAGTCTGTCTATCACAGAGCTATCTCTGCTAGCAAAACTTGTTATTAAATTGTAATTCTGTGGTCACAGTATTGAAATGCTGCATGTGAGATCTAAATATAAGGACATTAACTACATGGTAACACCAGGGTAAGTAAAATTATTTTCCTGTAATAGGTACTGAACTGCATCCAAATGAAATTTTTCTCAAACTTTTACTAACAGTGCCAAATATATGAATTTCAAAGGGCTATACTATCAGCTGCAGAATCAAAACTGTAAGTTGAGGGGCAAAAAGATGAGGTAGATAAACTGTAAGGAAATAAAGGTGTTCTTCAGCTGTTGCCTCTGTAAAAGCTGTTTGCAACATGTTCCTTGACATATGTTGAGCGTGTAAGTGAATACTGATGCCCTTGGTTTGGCGTAATCGACGTTATGGAATTGGATGTTATTGCAACAGAATAATGGTCTCTGTTTCAGCTTCGTTCATGCTCACTGAAAAGAGCAGCATCATCAGTGAAAACAAAAGCAGTTCCATATTTAATTTATAGGTCTCGCATAACTTTTCCATTTCATAGGAGCCACCTGTTGACTGCTAAGGTCCTTACTCAACAGATTTTGATATTCAGAACACTTGATATTTCTTAAAATTGCCTCATTAAAAAAGATGTTCAGTCGTAAAAACTAGTTTGATCTAGTATTGTTTTCACAATTTTTTTGAAGTCCTGAACTGTAAGTTTGAAAACTTATACTTATGTATTTTACTAATTTATAGCGTAGCCATGGAATCCTTGCACTCTCCTAGGAAAGTTGTTATTGCTGTTGATTTGATACATCAGCACTGAGGCTTTTTCATAACTGCTGGACCAGAACATTTCTCAGAAGAACAGATAGACAAGTTTGAGGTCCTCACTTATTTCTTTTTTTAATTTTCCCAAGGTATTACTTGCTGCTTCCTGGAAGTGCAAATGAACGGAGTTTAAATGGGATATCTGGAAATTTCAGACCTTGTCAGCATGGTCTGAAAGGGCTTGTTGCCTCCTAATACAAAATATAAATGCATTTTATGAATAATATACTTGACTTATTAGTGCCAGCAGGACATAAGCACAATTGAAAGCAAGTAAAATAACTACTTGAATATCAGGCTGTGGAAGTCTACTGCCTTTGCCTCAAGATCAACCTGTGTAGGATAGTTAGGGAATAATTAAGGAAAATTACGTTTTCCAGGATGCCTGTTTTCTGTAGCTATCTACTAATGAATACCAAGAGATTTCCAATAGAGCAAAGAAACAAAATGTGATCCAATTTATTCTCAATAATTCTTGCTTCTTTTGTAGTCATATACTACTACATAATTAGCAAACTACTTCTTCTGAGGTTTCATAACATTTTGACTGTAAAACTCCAAGGGGCTTTTACAGTATCCTTGATAAGATTTTAATGTAAGATACGAAAAAGATGTTTGATTTCTGTGAAATGTAGGAGAAAGCTACTCTTGGAGGTGAACTACTGCACTAATTCTATGACAAATGATAAATGCTGACTATATGTAAATAACACTTCATAGAATCTATGATTCTGTGGATTTCTTCAGTCTTTTGGACAGTCTTGTGCACAGCCTTAGTAAATACCCAATAGCATTATGCCACACAGGATCCCAAGTTTCAAGCTAGTAATGATAAATCTTTTAAATGCTGAATTCTCTTGAATGCACTGAAATACTCCAGAAAAGATAGAAGTTCAGTGAACAATGCATAAAATAAATTTCATTTCAAGCAATTCAGTTTTTTTAAAGACAAAGTAATTCACTGAGAGCTGCAAATAATTTGATAAGACTCATTTCTATACCTATGCTGTACATAAAACAGGCATTAGGTTCTCAACTTGCATAGCCGCTGTACTTTTGATGCTAAACTATGGAGTGAAAGAGTGGTTATCAGCCACCGGAATGACTTGCTCAGGGAAGTGGTTGAGTCCCCATCCCTGGAGGTATTTGAGTCATACAGACATAGTGCTTAGGGACAGTATTTGTCAAGGACTTGTCAGTGTTATGTTAATGATTTGACTAGATGATCTTAAAGGCCTTAAATTTCCAGTCTAGAATATTTTGTGATTCTGTGACATGATGAAAAAATAACCCTTCTGGAGCCTTGGGTTTTTTACAGTTCGTAAGATTGTAAGTTGAAAACTATCTGCATAGATGTCTCAACTGTGGTAAAGTAGTAAATGAAGGCTTGTTATGTTTTATCTGACACCAGTTATCAGTTTAACAAGATAAGTAACCCTCTGGTAAATACTGCTTGGACTTTCTCTAAATAAGAAACAAATTATCATTCAAGTAGAGTGTCTTGAGCAGGGAGAAGTGTGTTGCTCCAGAGTGTAGCTGCTTTGTCAGACAGGCATACCAGGATTAGGTGCTTCAGACCCAACCTTTTCTTGGTGTTTGTCTTTGGTGTTTCCTATCTTTCTCATGTGAAATGACCAGCTTGTGAGCATCTCTGCTCAGCTGCTGTTGCTCTCGTGATCTCTATGGGGAGCTGAGTGGCTAGATCAAGGCTTCTGGATTTCATTTGATGAACCACCAGTTGTTATAAATCTGGAAAGTGCATAAAAACTCGTTTATTTCTCATGCATAGGTTATATCAAGAAGGTATGGTGGTAATTAAACTAATGTATTGAAGACTCTTGTTTCTTGTTATCATAGCTTTTAGCCAGGCATCTGGAATTAGCTAAGAATTATAATGTAGAAGAGTCAAAAATGATGAACAGTTTGTAGCTGCCTAGGCAAAATTAATCAGTCTGCCTTCATTTCAGAACTTCAGATATTAAACCCAGATAATTTTCTGTACATATCTCTTGTACATATGAAGGGATTTTTCTACATAGTTTTGCAGTAGATGCTCTGCTACTAGCCAAAATTGTAAAGATACTATTGCTGTCAGTATTCTCATAAACAACAACTTCTGGGCAGGACTTTTTATGGAAAAAAAAAAAAAATTATGACAATAGAAATTTGGAAGGAAGTTGATTTAAAGAGGGAAAGAGTTCACTGATTGTAAGAGTGAAATATATCTACAGATAGAAGAGACCAAAGTAGCTTAATTTTTTATTTTTTATTTTTTTATGATTTTGAGATTTTTTTTTTTTTTTCAGTATCTATTGTAGGCACTTAAGCTTGGAGGTTAGGTTGCCTCATTTCCCCCTGCTGTCAAAGAAGACAGAGAGTCTCCTTGAGGCAGCATGTTGGAACAGCAGCTGGATTTACAAGCCCTGAATACGTCTCTGGGGAACTCTACCACTTTCCACTGACAATAAATGAAGAGTTATGGAGACAGAGTATATAAATTAATAGCCCAAATCGAACACTGAGTTGATAGATATCTTTCTCCTTGACTCAACTGTGTTGTATACTATTTACTGGAAACTTTTTGTACCATAACAGGTAATTCAGCCATTGACCTTCCTCAGTAGCCAGTTTGCATGCAGTTGTTCGATCCAGAGGAGCAGATCAAACTCGTGTGTGAGGAGTTGGGCAATGGACCTGCTGATTTAGCAAGAACTCTGGTCTGTTTAATCATAAATGACTTGACCTGAAAAGGGACTGGAGATTAAAGGTATTGCACTCAGAGTAGCATGCATATTATAAGAGAAAATGTAAAATAACTCTTCACTTCCCCCTTTCCCCTTAGAAAAGCTTTTAAAAATACATTCCTCTAAGCAGAGTGTGCATGTTAAAATGTATACCTTGTAAAGTACGTAGTATACACATTTGTAACACCAATCACACTGGATTAGACTGGAGTGTTTACACACTCAAGTTCTTTGCACCTTCACATTTATTATCATTGTGATTGTACTTTGAAAGAGTTCAATATTTCCTTGACCTATGACATTTGCTTTGAACATAATTATGGTGTCAATACTGTCCTAGCTTTAACTCAGTATTTAATATAACAGTCTTATGTTGAAAGATAGAAATTTCTAGATATTTGCATTTGAAATGAGATGGAATCAAGACTTCATAAATCTCCAGTGGTAGAAACAATTTGTTGCTAATTGTTCTATATTATTTTCTTACTATTTTTGTCTCGAAATTGTGTGGAATTTTAAGTATTGGAGTGCTGTCAATCACCTTTTTGGGATGCTACGCCAGTTAAGCATGTTAAATTGCTTATCTCTCTTGTCTTCTGGTCACGAACTTCCTAAATCATTTTTTTCCCATTCCTGCACAGAGATATCACTAGAAGAATTTTTCATAAGAAAAAACTGTTTATTTTAAAAAAATCTTCTTGAATCTCATAAAGCATAGAGATGATTAACATGATATAAATGACTGAATATATTTATAAAAATACATAACCTTTTATTCTAAAATTATTTAGATAGTTGCAGGGAAATCTGTAATTAGTTTAATTACAAACTTTTCAAGTAGCTGCCCACACAGATTTTGAAAATCTACAAGGATTTCTTAGCCTGCCACCTTTTCCATCTGAAAAATAAATGGAAGAGTCTGACCGAGGAGACAAAGGGATCTTGGGAGCTGATGGTCTTAATAGCAAATTAGAAAAGCATTGTTTAACAGTTCATGTGGGTGTTGTGATCCTGCCACCTAGTGAGAAATGGACTTTGACCTTTTGGTATTTTGTTTAGCCCTATGTTTTTATGAAATGCAGCTAGATATTTAAATATCTAGCATCAGATATTAAAGTGTATGCATTTTAGATTATGAACACTTAATATTGGATTTAACAAAGGAAATCAAAATAGATATCTAAATCCAGTCACTTCTGAAAAGCTTGGCTTAAGAGCAATGAAAGGCCATACGTGACTGAGGATTATAGCTGTTGATTTTTCAGAGTGGAAGGTCAAACCCTCAAAAGTGTATTTTCCAGCAATTTCTGCAGCAGTATTAGCCTCAGCTAGTGCAGTTTTAAATTCTGTTTTTCCTGTCCTAAAATCTGTTTCTTCTCACTGTACAGTTATTTATGTTTTAAATAGAATTATTTTTGACTATTCATTTTTAAATGGTGGTTCTTAGAGTATTTCCTACCAGAAAGGAAATTCAAGCAATATGTGCAAAACTGTCTGACTTCATTATTAGATGTGGTAGGAAGTCATTGAAGTATAGTATAATAGAGCATAATAAAATTATTTTCTAGTTCTAGTAGCAAAAAAACCAAAACAATCTTTTCTCTGTTTTTTTAGTTTGTCCTGTTTGTAGCAAAAGACCTGAAATTGATTTTTTTTTTTTTCTTTTGTGTGTGTAATAATCACACAGTATGGTCCAAGACAGGGAGGTTTTAGAGGACAAAAGAGGGAATTAGACTCTCAGTTCCCACTGTCTCTGAATTCAGAGGATCTGCAGGGAAATCACTGATCATATTGCAGAAGAGAAAATACTTCAGTTTGTTGCCTCAAGCTTGTTTGAAGATGCTGATTTCTAAAATGCTCTCTGTCTTCCTGCTGTCTTTGGTGCCTGATGGATGGAATAGAACAGATCTCAGCTGAGCCCCTCTGTACATGGGGCAAAGTGTGAGGGGCTGTGCAGTCTTATGACCCCAGCTGTGTCTGTGCGTCAAAGAGGTCACTGCACCAGCTTTTCTAGCTTCCTGTCTCTGTTCCTGAAAGTCCTTTTCTGCAATGCAATTGCTCCTGAAAGAGAAGGTCTTAATACTATGCTTTAATTTACTCAGATTTCTTCTACTATTTTTTTCTGGATTTAATAGACAATGCTGGCAATTAACTCTTTTTTAAAAAAATTTTTAAATATAAGTTGGTTTTGTGATGGCAGGATCCACTCCTCACACCTCTGCAATTTTAGACCTCCCAGCCTAGGACTCCCAGGCAGGTTTTGCTGTACAGTGAAAATTATCTTCAGTGTATTTGAGATGCTTTGTTGATACCAATACTCAAGCTAGCATGTGACTAGAGGACAAGTGTGCTGACAGATGGATCTATTAATTTTCAATAAAGTCTTTGGATACTATTGTCATGTGTGCTTGACAAAGGGGAGAAAGTTTTGAAGAATAGAATAAAGGAAGCTGTGCTAAGTTCTGTGCTTTTCTAGCTACAATAAGGCTAATTTCACAGAATGTCTTTGCTTGGAAGAGATCTTCAAGATCATCTAGTCCAACCTTCGACTAATAAAAATTACCTGAGTTCATGTCTCTTAGTAGAAAGGTCTAAGCATGTGTGGGAGTGTATTTACAGACAGTGAAATGAAAAGTGAGATCCACGGATGTTGAAGGAAGACATACTGATAAAAGAAGAAGAAAAACTATTGCCCTGGCTGCTTATATTGTTTAAAGCTTTTTCGAGCATACTGTCAAATACTTGTGTTTGTTTTTTTTTGCTGTGAGGTTTTACTTCACACTTCTTTACCATAATGCTGAAGACGCTTTAGTCTGTCAGAATAAAATTATGGTTTCAACCAAAAAACATAAAGAACGAAGTTGTGTGTTTCCAGGTGTTGAATAATAGATGTTAGTTATTCTGTCTCTTCTGGGAAACACTGTGTTGAGGAATTTAATTTTCTAGCATAATGAAATCACCATAACAGGAAGTCAGAGGTATTGTGATTCTCTTGGTAGGGTTATTTCTTATGAAGAACCTGGTCTGAGAACATGAGCTCATTTGAGGGGAGGAAAAAAAAACAAAAAACAAAGAAAAGAACACAGGATATGTGTTGGAAGTAACTTTTCAGATCCTAATCTTGATCAAACCAGAAGCAGTATACTTCACAGAGGATGCTCTGTTTCATATTAGCATTACAATCCCTGGAACATTTTGATGTTTCTTGGTTTCCTATGGAGCTGTTGGTTTGCAAATTCACATACTTCGGAAAAAATTATACATAGTTTCCTAACATAGTCTAAAATTATCTTTTCTAAACTCTTTATGGATTCTCTGTACTTCTGCTGTAGGAGGAAAATCAGCATTATAACATAGGACTAGTTTACCTTATTTTGAATAAAACTGTTCTGAAAGATCAGGGTTAGAATATATGCTAGGTTCAACACTATTGACAAAACTGTACTTGTTAGCAAGCTAATGTTTTTTAGCCTAGTGTAAACAACGTTTGCAGTAATCAAAAATGTATTCTATGTTCTCACAGGAAATTACTGCTACCAATATCAAACAGAAAACGAAAGACGTTGATTTTGAATGAAAGAACCATTAAAGGCTGTACAGATTCAAAACCCAGAAAAGCTCACATATGGACTCTGGGGACACGGTTGTCTAGCTTGCATGCTTTCTAATGTTCTCCTTGATATGAGTAGGTGTTCCTCTTCCATATAGAAGCAGGTGCATGCTGTCAATTATTCTTGTCTGTATTTCCCCATGGGATGCTTACTGTCTTATTAAGACTAATTGGTGGATTGCTTGAAAGCAAGGGCAAGGCTTTTACGTAAAGAGCTGAGATAGTTAACCTGTTTTTCAGGCATTTTCATCCATCCCCATAGCTTCATACTTCGAGCTCCATGTTCTGTAAAAAATATGACTTTGTACAGAAACTTCTTGAAGTGACTCTCCTGTCATTCTGACTTTCTGAAGGAATACAAGCAAATTCAACAGAGTAAAAGTTCTTTTTTGTGTCAGTGTTCTCCTTGAAGAAAATATCTAGAAGTTACTGAAGGTGACTTTGCTTTTGAATGTATTTTATCTCACTAAATAAAAATGTTTGTGTGATTAACAATTTATGCAGTGCTACAAGTACAAATGTATTTGTTTTCAGTAATCCAGAAGCTCTCTTCACTTCAGGAAGAATAAATATTTTTTTTTAAACTTCTCTGAAAGGTGCTCACACAACTGTTTCATTAAAGGTATAATTTTTTAAAACATTTTTTTCAACCTTGTCAATCTAACACATATGCACAGATACACATTTTTAATGAAAAAGAAAGCAAAGTTCTTTTTGTATGTTTTTCCTGGTCCTAGGGAATTTCTGCCCATGAGGTCAACAGAAAAATTCTGATTGAACTTTGATTGTTCTGTTGGTGTAACATCCTTATATGTAACGTGTATATATCTAACTTTTTTTTCATGTTTGAGATCCAAAATTCCTGTTCATAGAACCCTCCCTGTTAAAGGATCTGTGATGAATCTGAAACAGTATTGTGACAGTGTGTTACAATGGCAGAGAGACAAAAGGAACTTAATGGCTGTTTTCTTCTTTTACCTGGCAAGCGAGGTGATAGGAATTACTGTAAGGAACATGAGCAGAAACACGCTTTATGCCATAGTGTCCTTGAATCCAGCTAAAATGTACGCCAGATGAAATATTGACTCAGTACCACATTCCTTTCCTCTCCTTTGCTATTGAGGTAGGTTAGACAATTATCAGAGTACATTTAGTTTCTTTGGTTTCTTTTATGTGGCTGGTTCTCAATTAGGAAAAATGATACTTTCTGTAAGTGGTGCCATTTTTATTTTCTCTAGGTATTTAAGACTTTCATCTTAAGTGCAGTATGGATTTTGCTTAATGATTTTGTTAGACAAGAGAAAAGGTTGCCAAGACAAGTTGTGAAATCTCTGTTCTTGGAGATGCTCAAAATCCAACAGGAGAAGGCCCTGGGCGGCCTGCTGGAGTTGGTACTGTTTGAGCAGGAGATTGACGAACTCCAGAGGTCTCTTCCAACCTAAAAGACTCTGTGATTCTATTTCCTGCAGTATTTGTCCTGTATGTTAACAATGTTTTATTAGATATTTTCTTATATAGAAGTAGGAATAACTTTTGATAACTATAGGCTTGGGGACACCTTATCACTCTCTTCAACTACGTGGAAGGAGTGAGGTGATTGTTGATCTCCCAAATAACAGTGATGAGAGGAAACGTTCTTAGGTTGTGCCAGGGGAGATTTAGATTGGATGTTAGGAAAAACTTCACCAAAAGGGTTATCAAGCATTGGAACAGGCTGCCCAGGGGAGTGATTGACTAGTCTGAGTGTAGATGTGTCCCTTAGAGACATGGCTTACTGGTGAACTCAGTAGTTTTGTGTTTACAATTGGACTTGATCTTAAAGGTCCTTTCCAACCTAAATGATTCTCTGATTCTATGACTTAGAAAAGAAACTTCAAGACATGAAAAGAGTAGAAATGATTCTGAATGTCACCCAGTGTTGAAAGGTTTTATTTTTTATTTTCTTGGTTTTGTTTCATTAAACTAGACACAAACAAAGAGACTACTGCCGTTGCTGTAGTGTCGTTGGAAAGAGGAGGGTGTGTTACTGTTTTGCACTCAGACATCATATTGGATGCCAGTATGATAACAGATGTGCATCTACCCAGGAAATTACCATTTTCAATAAGAAGCAGAGCAGTAAATGGATTTTCATGCATGGAAAAATAATGTAATAAATGGAGCAAGGTCCTGGCTTGATAAATTATATGGTCATAGAAGGGAAAAAATACCATTTGTTTAAATTTCTGAACCTTCAATAGAGCTATAAAACAGGAGGAACACTTTCTACTCCTAGAAATAGTAAGAAGGGGCTTACGTGGTAAATACATTTCCAAGTTTGCAGCTTCACACAGTTTTTATGAATTTCCTTATAGACAATTTTATATTTAGTGTCAAGTATTGAAAATAGTTAGGAAATATTAAGTGTGCTTATTTATTCATTTATCTTTAAAATACATTGCTCTTTCTCAGGAGACTAAAAAGAAGAGAAGAAGGAAAATATCTTTAAATCCTTTATAAATATTTTGGTTCCCTAATTCCTTAGTGAATTAAATGAAAAAGTCTTCACTGAAGCCTAAGGAAGTCATATGAACCTTGAGGACTGAAAAGAAACAAGAGCATTGTGAGTGAAAAATGGTCTAATTCTGAACAAAGAAAAGACTTTTCATCCAACCTAAAAAATTATTTTAAATGCTATAAAATTAATTTCAAAGGTACAAATAATTATTCCAATAAGGATATGAGTCAGAATCCTATTAGAATAAAACATAATATAATATTATATATTAAATTATTATAATTACAATATTATTATTAGTGTAATATTGACAATAATTAGAATAATTATTATATTATACACTTTAATATAATATATATTAAATCTAATCATGCTCATGATTTTCTTCTAGAAAAGTAGTTTCTAGCCCACTTATATGGCTTGTACTATCGCTTTTGCTCTTACAGTTTCTTGTTCTTTCTTTGGTCTCTTGCCAAAATTTGAGAAAATAGATCATATGTAGCTCCATCTTAAACTGTGAGTTTCTACTGACTCCTAAAGAATAATTGTTTTTCTTGCTTGCTTTATGGATCCGTAAAGCACCCCTCACTCTCTGACTGCTGTTATCTTTCTTCCCAATGCCTATTTTTACATGCGTCCAAGAGGGTCTCTCTTCCTATATCCAACTCAAAGCTCAAATGCATTGTTGTCCTTAGTCACGCATATCCTTTCTTGGTTCTCTTCTCTGCATCCTTTTGAAAGACAGTAAAGGGTTTTCAAAGTAAGAGCATTCAATACAAAGCTTTTAAAAAATACTTTAATATCTTCCCCCTCTATCTAATATTTTCTTTTGCGTGCCCCTCACTGAAATTTTCTCTCATTTGTTTAAGTTTGATCATTATATTGACAGTGTATGGAATCCCATCCTTTCTTGTACCGCAGTGCCACGCACATTGATGTTTCTGCACTGATGAGTGCTAACAATCATTAGCCATTTGCAAGTGTTCTCACCTTGCAGAATGACGTTTCAGTGCTATGGCAGGATTTAGCCCACAGTTTCAGCACTGCTATCCTAGCCTAACATAAAAAACACACTTCTGTGATTTTGCTTTGGTCAAGGAAGTTTAGGTAATGAAAACATGGGCAGTTACTTTCCTATCAAAATAAACAAGGAGACTCTTTAATGTCATAACCGTGTAATAGTTACACTATCTATAAGTGCTGCTGGCTACTTTCACACAATTAAGATACTTTCCTATCCTTGTCATAGTGTGTGACATACCTTGTATGGCAAATAAAGGGGTTTTAAAAATTCAAATTTGATATAAACTGAAGTCTGATATAAGTAGGGTTTCCTGAAAGTCTAACTTAAAATAGATTCATACCTTATATAATATTAAACTATTCACCGATTTTCAATACCATTTAAATACTGTAGTTTGCACTGTAAATTACATTAACTATTCCACCTTGAACTTTGTCTTGATTTGTTTGGTCCCGTGTAATGAGACCAAATCTGTCCGCTGCTTTCTGTTAGGATCTAATGTTGAACTTATCACTGAATAGCCAGAATAGCCCAAGCTCACGACTAAAATGCAGCTATTTAAAAGTCACCTGCAAAATGTCTGGCATGATTGCTGTTACTCATTTTCAGTTTGTAATCAATGGAGTATATAAAACATTCTTATGCCCTTAATAAAAAAATTAAAAAGAAAAATAAATAAATAAAAGCAAGCTGATTGGGCTATTGTGTTATTTCAGGCTTTTGTAAGTTGCTGTTTGTTTTGTAGACAAATCCTGGTCTGTCTTTTCCCACAGAGTAAGTATCATATTTTTTCAAAAGGTAAATAAGGGAAGTTTCCTGTGGAGTCTTCTAGCTTGGACCTTGTCCTGGCCCTAAGACTTTAGTTCTCCTCACTGCCTAGCAACTTTCTTTTTCAAACCTTCCACTCTTCCAGAAACATCAGAAGATTAAGAATTGCAGTATCTTGTTTTCCTTTTAATTATCTAACTGTGAATAAAATGAGGGTGGAAGTAATCTGTGTGATAGAAGAGGGTGAGAACTCCTGACCGGTCCTTTAAAGTTGTTATGTTTGCGTAGCCTAGACAGCAACCCTGTGGCCACCTTGGGCATACTTGACAATTTCTAAACATACTGGAATGTATTTCAGCATTATTGATAAGGATGGTACAGAAAAGGGGCTGAGTTTTAAGCACCAAGGTATTTGCCAGTGACTTTGGACAACCTCAAAAAGGGTTGAATTTATTTTTCACTGGTAACTGGTTAATTAGGTCTTATGGGGAAAGACTTGCTAATAAAGTATGTTGGGTGTGCAGCATCAGATGTCTTTGGGCAGGGCTAAGTGAAATGTCTGAAGCATTTCCCATCAGACAGAAAATGGTTTTCTCACACCACACTTTTGTTCTGACCACACAGTATATTCCAGGGTCAACCATTTCCTATTTTTTCCAAACCTATTCTCAGCATACTGCACAACTTACAGTAACTATGATCATGAGTTAGGTCATGATTCCTATTTAGTATTAGTACACTGATGAAAATGTGCTAGATGTTTCATAGACTGTAAAACAGGGCTTCTGCTTCAGGGATTTTATAGTCTGTTCTGTAGTTGACCTTTTGCAGGGGAGCACAAGGAAGGCAGTGAAAATTTTTTCTCACCTTGTATTTCTAAACAGACAAAGTACACTATCATTCTTTTGTTGTTCGGAGAGTGACCCAACACAGGTCTAATGCTGGTCCTCACTGCTGACAGCAGAGTGATTGCTTGGGAGGTGGTATGGTCTTATTAAGGGCAAAATGACAGAATCAGACTCTGCCTTCCAGTCACTGAGCTGATCTACATCATGGGTCCCAGCCAAGTAGGGAACAGGACATTGAGAAAAATCTGTTGAACTTCACAAATAAGTAATTATTTTAAAAAAAATCCTTACATTGCTACTATAGCATGTAATAATCAATAGGAATCATGAATTAGCTGCGTCATGTTCACAATCCATTATGCTGAGTGTATTTATTAGAACTCGTCACACCTAAACTGATTCCTCTGATGCCTTTGCAGTCATTTAAAACCAAGTATTTAAAGGAAAATGCATTAAATCCATCTATCATACTGCTTAATCAATCACACTTTGGAGCTCTCTACAGGGTACCAATTCGTGCCTTTGGGGCCCTACTAAAAATTAATTGCAAGGTAAAGCGCACTTTATGAATGCAGCCTTTAATGTGTTTGCCAAAGTAATAACTGTAATGGAAGTCAGAAGCTTGGACATTGCTTTAAAAACTTGGTCTCTGTTTACATTAACGTAATTTGAATGAAACATTGAATGATCTAATGGGTGTCACAAAGTGCAAAAAAAAATGGAAAAGAAACTAAACATAGTTTATCTTCCAGAAATTACCAGCAATTTACAGAATTTAGAACTATCATATAGCTTTAGAAAGAAAAAAAAAGCCACAATTAGTAGTAAAAACTATAAAAACTAACAAAAAAAAAAGAGCTAGTTAAACTTCAAAAAAGGTACACCTAGTACATTCATAACTTTTCAAAAATTGTCAGAGAGAAAAAAACCTTAAAGCAGTGTCTTAAAAATTATTGGCTTGAGTCCTCTTTGTTTATAGAAGAAAAAAAAAAAATCTTAGTCATCCTAAACAAATTATTCATTAAACTTAACCACAGAAAAGAGACGGAGAAAAAGTGCTAGCATGAAATATAAATGTGTGATGCAACACAACAGGCGTAAATGAATGAATCATTGACAGAGAGCAATCTATGTGTGATAAAAACGCTGAGAAATTAAGAAATGTCATACCAACATTTAACTTGAAACAAATAAGGAAGCTATTACATTGGATAACTTAAATTCAGAAATTCTCTGCTGAAAAACCTTATGAGATAATGTCTGTGCTGTATCCTTCCTCTGAAAAGCAAGACTTATAAAAGATAGAATCTGAAGTTGAGTGTCTCCACAATGTCATCTTTTTAGTATTATCTTATTTCTGATAATATGAATGTTTCCAAAGAGGAATTTTGAACTCAGATTAAAATCAACTTAATGGATATCAGACTTCTGATTAATTTTTTTGTCATCCTTTTTAAGTTTGTATCATTCTATTTGCTTTCTTATCTTTTACAACTTTTGTATGAGCTGCTTCTTTCTGTTTTCAGTTATCGCTTGCTCCCTTCATCAGTCTTAAATGGGTCAAAGCTAAATAATTTCTATGCATTTCTAGTTACAATATTGTTCTTAATACAAATATGTGCACAAAGAATAAGTATAAAACATATGCCAGAATGTAGCTTATGACCTTATGGTCTATTTTTGGTCATTCTCAAGGAAACATTCTGTTGTTCACATTAAATGAAATCATTGGGTGATTTGGTCTTTCTGTAACGCTTTGAGGAAGGCTACCCATCAAATAAACCCAGAAATTTGGAATGTATGGGTTTTGTGGTGGTGTTTTTTTTTTATATATGAACCTACCTATTTAAATAGGCCTTTCTTAGACCTGTGTTTCAAAACATTGTGTTCGTTCCTCGAAGTCACTTTTATGGACAGTTCAAACTCTCCACCCCTATCTTACCACGTGTTAGCAATTGTGTTCACATGGTGATTGAAATATTGCTTAAAAGACAGTAATGTTAAGTATTTTAAAATTGATTGGATCTTAGAAGAAGTGCTTTAAAACATACGGTAAAGACCTAGAGAGGTGAAAGATACAGACATGATTCATGGGCATCTGCTCTTTCTTTGTTTTATTCCAGGGAGCAAGAGGCAACAGAGGAATGTTGAACACTGAAGAAATGCTTCAAACTGGGATGTTTCTCTTCCTGTACAAAAGATCCAGTGGGTACTGCTCTTCGTGTCCAAAAAAAGAAGACAGTCTACTGCCTTGCACTTGCCTTCTCACATGCGTTGCTTTGGGATGATGTGTTTTATCAGCATCAGTCCTGGGCAGGGGGATCACAGGTGAGTGGTGTTGAATCCACCTGTTGAATCTCTACAACTAGATACTAGGATTAGTTTCAGGCTGGAAAAATATTCTAACTTAAAATTTTTGTATGTCTGGTGAGTCAATCTTTCTGTTGGTACTAGGGATCAGTTCAAACCCTGATGTTGTGTTTGTCTTGACAGCAAGTCTACGTTGTTCGGATTGCTAGGTGATACCTGGCAGCATCTGTAATTATGACATCTAGCTGTTGTTTCACACAGGCTTTATGTTTTCACTTTTGAAGTACGGGACTGCTTTTTTCCCATACTTAATTTCAAATTAATAATGTGGTGTTGAAAGAATGACAACAGATTTTTCCAATAAATGGTATCACTTGAGTTAGTGCTATTTCTGTCCCCAAATCATTTAGTTTGATCCCTGCCTGTATTATCTCTGGAAGTGTATGCTAGCTTTATGTGCCTGACTTCAGATATAACCATTTTCTATTGTCCTTAATCTGTTTTGAGGAGTGCCCTAGTTTTATCTTGAATTCCTTGTAAGAGAGAGCTTTACATAAACTCTCAGCAACAAATTATAAGAGTATGGGTAGGTCCCTCTTATTTGAAGCCTACTCCATCTATCTTGATCTTTTTCTGGCATTAAAAGGGTGAGTGAAAGCATTTTGCATTGAAGTGCCAATTGCTATGAGTGTTGTTAGGGAAAGGCACTTTAAACTGATGAACTGCAGGTGAAGTGTTATGCTTGTTTAAGTGTTTGTTGAATTTTGTGAAATAAATTGGTTATTAATACCAGGCCAGCTTTCTGCTTAAGAGGCTGAATTTGATACCTTTTTCACAGCCTTGCTATCCACCCTATTCCTCATTTCCTGTGGTAGAGAAGAATCTTTTTTTTTTCTACCACATCTGAACTTCTCTGTATGTTCCCACACACCTTTCAGCAGCCTTTTATCAAATCAATATTTTGGATAAAGGCTGATGGAAATGCATACTGGAGAGCAGTTTCATTTCTGTACTCTAACTAGAAACATGTTTGAACCGGGTCATGACAATTTGCTCCACCTGAGCCCAGGCACAGTGCAACAAACATAGTTAAAGAGATGAAATATTTACATTAAAAAGAAACATGAAATGTAGGATATCTCATGTTAAAAGTGGAAATAATGATTTTGGTAGTGTGGAAATTGGTCTCTGAAAGCAGATCTGTTTTTTTTCTAGCAGCTTATGTAAGATCTTCTCTGTAGATGTGAGTACTGCTAGAGTAATTGTTGGACTTGGGAAAATGCACTACAGACTTAAATTTAAGTGCTGAGATAGAAGCTGGAAAAGGAAATAATTTGCTTATTTACCTGAATGACAAGGTCATTGAATACTGAAGTCAACAGGTGTGTGGGATGAGAAGAGTTTATTGTACAGGATCTGAGTGGCTGGTTTCTTGAATTAGCCTGAATGGAAATTAAAATTATTTTAATGAAGCTTTTGGAATATACTTAACCCAAAAGTACTCAATATCATTTTATTTCACTCTAACAGAATCAATCTGGCAGCATCATGCAAGTTTCAGTGATTTTTTTTTTTTTATTTTTTTTTAATTTTATTTTTTTTCCAAGATGGACTTCACTCTCTAATAAGTACTACAAACATCTAAAAGGATGGTGCAAAGACAACAGAGCCAGATTCTTTTCAGTGGCACCTAGTGATAAGATCAAAAGTAACGGGCACACAGAAAGCTCCCTCTGAACATCAGGAAACACATTTTCTCTGTGAGGGTGACTGAGCACTGGCAAGAGTTTCCCAGTGAGATTGTGGAGTCTCTCTGCTTGGAGACGTTCAAGAGACATCTGGACATGATCTTGGGCAACTGGCTCTAGGTGGCCTTGCTTGAGCAGGAGCATTGGATCCAATGACCTCTAGGGATGCTTTCCAACCTTCAACCATTCTCCAATTCTTTGATAATAGCTGTAAAAATTAGTGTCATAGTAACAGAACAGAATATCAATCAGCAGTAATTTACCTAGATTTACCCTAGTTCTTTCTCTTGCTAATTTCTTTTCCTAATTTCTCTAAGCAAGCAAAACATATGTTTTGGTTTCTTGTGGAGGCTTCCAATTGTTCATGTTTCTAGAAGGCAAAATAAAGTTACAGAAACATTTTGTTGGTATATTCCCAACATATGGTCACTAGAAGTATAGTAATCTAAGGCTGCTTCTAAAGATGCTCGTTAAGTTGTTATGTTGCTCTATACAAAATAGAAAACAGGAACACCACAGTGCCCTTTGGATGCTTAAATTAATGCAAATTTTGGTGACGTTCCCCATACTTAAAGTGTATTACTGCAGCTGCAACAAGCATTCTAGGACTTGTGTGGTCTTTCTGGAAGAGCTGACTGTGCAGCTACTTTAAGTTTGGAAAAAAGAATAGTGAATATCTGGATTCAAATTTGAGAACTGATTTTGATGAAAAATATCCACATAGAGAGTGGATTTTCTGTCACTAACGATAGAGCAGTTGGTAATCTTGATTACTGTAGCATAGCTTAATGTGTTTCTTAAGGGCAAATATGACTTCTCTTCTGCTTTCTTGAGCAAGCTGCCATTTTCATTGCCTCTTTCATTCCTTCAACTTTTTCTTGCTTAATCTGTGTCCATGATTTTAATCAACCATCTGTCACTGATGATGCTTTACTCCATATTGTAGCTATGGACCTTATCGTAACTGAAGAGACAGGACCAAAAAAAGTACCTGAAGTAAAACCAAGTAATGAAATAACAGTGAAATAAATAAATACATACAGTTCTGGAAAATACCTGAATAGGTAGAAATTATGGCTGTTTATTGAGAATTGAACTTAACTGCTGAAATTCTTTACAACCAACATTCATTCCTCCTATTATAAAACACTGAGGAAGACATAGTGGAGATAAATGATTCTATTTTCATTGGATGGAGATTTGTGTAATCAGTATGGTATCCTTTAGAATCTAGTGTCCAAGACATTTTGTCAGAAGGTTCAGACCCAGAATGTATTAGTGCACTTAGAGCAATGAGAGTAAATACTTCCCTAGGCCTACTAAGAGTAGCATCCAACATCTCACACTTTTTAGTTTATGAAGGGGAAACTCTAGTATCTCATATAGTCTTGTGTGATATGACTTCTGGGAAGTGCTGACACTAGCTATAAAGGCTGTTTCTGGACCTAGATATTTTCTAATCATAGAATGCCAGCACGAGTCTTGGTGCTTCCAGACACTACCATTTTCTAAGCTTGAAAATTTATTTTATCGTGTGAACAAGAGAATGAGCCAATATAGAAATCCACATAGTATAGAATAGTGTCCGATAAGACTAGTGTAACTGTGTGTGTGATACTAGAGGTTCAGATTCTAAAAAGGTGGGGTTTTTTTGTTAATGGAGAAATCCAATGAAGAAAGCAAAAAAATAGCACTTCTATCTTTACTTTTTTTTTGTTGTTTTTTTTCAGATATGAACTTTGAACCTTCTTAAAAGACAGGATAGCATAAAAACTGACAGTTTATTCCTCTTTCAGCAATCCAAAGACTCAACTGCTGTGATGACAATCTCACTTGCTGTTTGAGTAAACATTTACTATGGCTATTAAAAAAACCAACTGAAAAATCTAACTATAATTACATATAGCTGCATATATGACACCTAGATTCAGAATTTACTTAACAGGGCTACTACCAAACAACATGAAATGTTTCTGTTGAATTAAGGAAAAAAATGATTGTTTCATTTTTGACAAAATAAAGCTACATTTTTTTTTTATCTATGTGAAGTTAAAGAACTGTGAAAATATAAGTGGCTTGATCTGAAGGTGAACTGATTGGTTACATTAGCACAGGGTTAAATTGCTTTGATACATGAAATAATGAGATTTGTGTAATTGGTTTTTGTTGCATGAATTACAAGAAACTATTTTGATTTGACGTTAAAGACAGATATTCATTTAAATTCTTCAGGTTTGAGGTGACTAATCAATGTAATTAATCTGTGTGATGATTGCCTCAGAGAACAGAGCCTGAAAATACTGCTGGATCCACCAGGTAGAGATAATGAAGAGTGTCTGGGAAACAGCCAACTGCAGAATCAGTAAATTCTTCAGGAGCTGAGAAACCACAGAATAGCTTAGAGCAGAACATTGTACATCTGCCAAGTAATGGACTGATAGGAGAGCAGACTTAACTAATTGGTAAAGACTCCATCCTTCCCATCTGGAGATTTAACTCCGGTGTGCGTGCACAGGCTGAACATTATTAATCAGGAATTGAACGAGGATGCCTATGACTCCTAGACAGCGTTTCTATGAGGTGAGCCAAAACAGTTTCATTTTGGCTAGACAGAGTAACAATGCTGTGCTGTGACTCGGGGTTGTTTTTGTCTATTCTACATATGCTGAATTAAGAAACAAATGAGAAAATCCAGACTTGTAAGTCAAAGTTTTCATAGCCAAAAATACATATTATTTTCATTAAAATACATGTATCTTTTACAGATGTTTTTAAAAGCAGAGTATGTTTCTGGAGTGGTAAGTGGTTCCGGGTGGCTTCTCCATCAATATTCATTCTAGTGTCTGTATCTGAAACTGTGACTCTCAGGATCAACCCTTACCAGTTAGTTGGTAGCTACTCTGCAGGTGCTCATTTTCCACGTGAAGTTTTTCAATAACTGAGGTGGATTTTTTTCTGGACATGTCCAGAAACAACTCCATTATTATAGGTTTAATCATCTGCTTCACACTTAACCTATCCTGGGATCTAAAAAGAAAAAATCACTGCGTAGGGCCCAGAAGATTAGGATCCCATGAAACATAGCTACAAGAAGGAAGATATCTTTTTTTCTTGTCAAGCAGTGCAGAGGAAGGTATAGAAGACTAAATCCCTTTTCCTGAGGGGAACACAGACCCATATATTTCATCTTCATGATGACATTTGCTATCAAATGTTGAAACACTCATCATGCCAAGAAGAAGAAGTAAGGTAAAGAGAATATTCACCTGATTAAAAAAAGCTTAGGCTTCAGGCCTTGCAACAATTTATCTAGTTTGTCTTTCCACAATTTATGTATTTTTTGGTAATTGAGATTATCAAGCCATTGGTTTTTATTGATTAAAATATAAAAAGATTTGAAGAGGGACTGACAATCTCAAATCATCCATCTTCAAACTGTTTTTCCATTTTTTTAATAAAACACTTTGGCATGCCCCCTCAGACTAGCCTCAGAGTTCCCATTTAGAGCAATCCCCATGAAGATAAGACATGTTTGAATCCAGAAAGCAGGAAGAGAATTACGATTTTTTTTCCACAAATGTTATAGGTACACAAAACATTAATTTGCATGTTGTCTGTATAACAGCTTCTAATGGTGCTATGTATTTCACAGTCTTGCAGAAGTTTTCTTAAATTAAGCTTTCCAGTGACACAAAAATAAGTGGACATAATAAAGGATGAAGGATGCTAGGAGAAGACAGAGTAAGGATTTAAAGTGTCAAGTGATCATTTGATAAAGGAAATACTAGAGTCTTTAAATCTTCAATATCAAGGAAATTGTGTGTTATAATTTGAAAAATCAGGTTTTTCCCATTTTTGGTTATTGAACTTTCAAAAGTAGAAGGGTTGTTATTGCTAAAGGATAAACCTGAAAGATAAAAGTGATGGTTTAGATCTCTGTTTTCCACAGGAAGAATAAATACAAATTTGATATCTCACTAATGGGTTTCCTTTTCCGTGCTCAGTCAGAACAATGTGAATGCTCCGTTTTGATAGGCTGATAATAAAGAAGACAAAAATCAAATTGAAGCACAGAAAATAGCATTTCTAGATCAAAGCTGAAAAAGTAAAAGCAGAGTCTAAAAGCTGAACATGATGCAAAACAATGAAAGATGTAATTACACACAGAATGAAGGAGATTGCATTAATGTAATTCTATGTTGCAATGTTACAGAATACTGTTTCTCACTCTGACATTGTACTTTCTGAATATGGTACTTTCTGTTTAATGAAGATAAAACTTTGATGAAGGCAATCTCTGACTTGAATACTGGTCTGATCTTTAAAAGTAGCTTGTGATTGACTCATCTCTTTTGGTATTTTCACTCTTGGGTCATTGATTTAGTTTTGCCCTTAGTTTGTCAAGTATTACTCCACACATAAGATGTGAACCTATATAAACCTTTATAAAGTGATTCATAAAATCTTATCCTTATAAAATGAAATTCCCTATTTCCCTCTTGAACCCCTTGTCATGCCTTATTCCAGAATAGGCAATATAAGAAGCCTTCCTCATTTACTTGAGTCTGTGACTTATATTCCACGTGTCTACCTTCTCTACTTCTATGCTGTTCAAACCATGTCTAAATTTGTTTTACGTGCTTCTGCTGATCACGTGGTTCTTGCCTTCATGATTACTGACAGTGTTTATTTGTCTCTGAATTCAGTTCTGTCTCTCTGAAATCACTTCCCTTCAAATCCCAAACTCAAACCCTTCTGTTTGTGAAGGCAGGTGAATTCTGCTGACATAGGAAACAGAATCACAGTTCTCTCTCCACTTTTACTCATCTTAGAACAACCTTTATCCTGGGGAGCTGAACATTGTCCTTGGGGGCAAAACGTGAGTTCAATATTTTGTAGGAAGGACTGTTTGTTGGTTGGTGGTTTTTTTTACAGATTGTATTCATGTTGGTAAGCATTTATTCACACAAAGATTCATGGATCGTCTCCCCATGTCACCTAATTGACTTTGTTTTTTTTTTCCCTGCACCTTCCCTTTCCCTTTGTTGCAGTGCAGAAAATGCTATCCTTTGTTAGCCTTTCTTCTTCTCAACAGTCTTGCATAAATTGCACCTCCAATTTTCTACTTAGCTCTTTTTCTTCCTATTGTACTGTACATCATTTGCAAAAGAAGGCTTTCTCATCAATTCATTCTTTGTTCATGATACAGCCTTTTCCATGCATTTTTCTGTATCCATGTTTCAAAGCCTTTTTCTGAGTTGGTTGATAAAGCTACTCCCTTTTCAGGACTTTTACAACGTATTTCTCAGAAATAGAGAACTCTTGTACTCTTTGATCAACTTGTAGTCTGTTCTCCAGCTCTCTTATTCAGGATGCATACTGTTTAGAGACATAAACTGGCCTTACTTTCATATTTGGAAAGTACACTCTAAAGGTATGTAGACCAGTCTTAAATAGCCATTACACTCTGTCCCATGGAAAGCAGCACATTATTCATTATATGTAATTCCTTGCATGTCAGATATTCATGGAAATATTTGTTAGAAAATAAAATAAAGTCTCATGCAAGGAAAACAACTAAAGGAAATAAAAAAAACAAAATCAATATATTAAGCTCGGATTTGAACTGACCTCAGCTCAGCAGATTCAGGATGTGAAAGAACAAGTCATCTGAGATTTAGCCAGGACACAGGGCTCGAACTTGCTTCCTTACAGAAAGGTTCTTTGAGCATTTGACCATTTACTTAGGGGCTAGGAAGTGATTGACCTGTTTAAGGAATGATGGGTTAAGTCAAGAAAATTACTCCTCTGTGTCTCTTTGTCATGCCACCTTTTATCTGTCTTATTCATGCCTTTATAAGGTCATTTGGACAGCATTTGTCTCATAGTATGTGCACGTGCAGGGCTTTGCCAATGCTTTTTCTATCTCAGCTGTGATTTTGTCATAGGAGGTATCATGAGGTGTAAGAAC
>VWZK01016261.1:41007-79280 GCA_013396935.1 Baryphthengus martii | reverse complement strand
ATCATGAGGTGTAAGAACTGTATGTACTGATGCAAGTCAGTAGCGTTCACTAGATCCTGAAAGCTCTTAACCTGTGGAAACTAGAAAAATCTCTGATTGGCAAGGCTCAGTGGGTGTTCCCTGTCCTGTTTCTTCTTCCTTTCTTCAGTTTGAAAGCCGTAGTAGGTAATCTATTAACAAGTAAATTTCAAGCCTTCTAATATATGTTCAAATGATGAGACTTTGAATGAAATCTAAGACTGGCATATGCTAACAGTTGTCAATTTAACTGTGGTTGTTAGTAAAGTAAGAAGCAAGCAGGGCGTATTAAAAACCTAGATGTACTGGTTGTCACTATGAAAATAAACTTCTAATGTGTTGGGTTTTTTCCATTTTATCTGAGCAATTACTTTATAAGTCTTGGGATAAATTCTGGGATATTAGCTTGTGGTTGTTTTATTTATCATTTGCTACAAATCTGTCTGCTGTGTTACTGACAAGGTATCTGGTATATGACTCATTTATTTCTGGAAATGTTTCTTCAGTATACACAGATGGTGTTTATAGATCCAATGTAAGGGGTGAGCTATTCAAGAACAGGAGATCTGCAGTGTGAAAGACTTGTCATGGATATAGTTCTGTTTTCTGAACAGAAGAATTATCCTTTCTAGTCTGGTTCTGAGGTGTTTGTATTCATGAAGCTTGGAAGACAGACCATTTACTACTCTTTTGTCTGTGCTAACACATAACTTATCCTTTATGTGGAATGCAGAATTCTCTATTGTCGATACCTCTTGCTTCAGCTGTTGTCATGGCAACAGGTGGCATCTTTGCTGAGATTCAACTGAAGTATAATTTGGACATGAGGTGAAACACTACAGTGCTGAAATTTTAACTGGCCCTACCATCCCTTTTAGTCAAGTTTTGTCTTAAAAACAAGTGTGTTCTATTCATGCATTTAAGCAGCCTATGGAAGCTACTAATGTACATTGCTTCTAAAAGCAGCAAAGGTCATCAGGATATTAATTAAAGGACACCAGTGATTCCAGATGCACAGCAGTTTTGCTAGAGCTTGAGATCCATATTTTACTGCATTCAGTGGATGTGATTCAGTGCATAACAGTTTCTAAGTCTTTTCTCTCATGCATTATTCTGCTTTTTAGCCGTGGTACCATCAACCCATTCTTTTCTCTCATATGTATATAATGCTGAAATACTTAGCGTCCAGGTTACAAGAAAATTACATCGAGTTTTCAAACTGAGAAAGTGTAGAATATAACATGCTTTCCTCAGACTTTAAAAATTAAAATATGTTGTTTAATTCATGATTCTTTGCTGCTTATGTATTTTTTTACTGCACAGGCTTTCTGGCAGAGCATTATTTACAAGCAGGAATAAATTCCAGATAAACATTTATCATTCTGAAAATTAATCTCAGGAGAACATTAATAGCGTCTCTGAATTTTGGTGGTTCTTTTGATTGTTCAAGAGATCATAAAAATAATTTGCTGTTTCAAGGTTCACTCCATTTGATTTAAATTGTGAAAATGCAGCTGTAGTTCGCAATATACATTGCCTTGGTCACTGCAAATGAAATTTTCAAAAATTTATAAGTGAAATGAAAGGAAAATATTACATGTTTATGAGTTTTCATGGCTTTTACTACTGTTCTTTTTCTGATACAACGGACCTGTACGTTGACGGGATTGTGATTTCATGCCATTTTAGTCTTCCGTACTGTCTTTATAAATGGAATGATGTGAAAGCTAGGACAGATTAATTCAGAATTTCAGGAAAAAGAGCATCAGCTGCCCACTGTGCCTCATTCAATACAGTCCAAGTAAAATAACTTTTGCTAATTTAGGATGAAGTTGACAACATAACTTTATGGCATAGACTGAGTTAACAACTCAAGAGAATTTTCAGTCTTTGTTCCCTTGCCGTCTCCTCTTTCCGTCACAGTTCCAGCACCAGCTTCCTCTGCTTCTCTTGTGCTGATTGCATGGTAAATCAATGAAGTTATTCAATCGCTGCTTTTAACTAATAGGTTAGTTTATCAGTTTTTTACCATTTTTCTGAAACTGATCTAGAAGCAAGAATATGTGATAAGGGTGCAGGGACAGGAGCAGAACCTCCCGTTTCAGAGGCAGCAAGCTGTTACCTTGACTAAACTGAAATGTCTAATGGCATTTCTAATAAGCCCAGCTACCTCTTAGCACATAGGAAGTGAAAGAGACATATTTAGAAGATATCTCGGAGGAGTATTTCATTGCTGCTAAGAAGGATTTATTGATTTAGAGATTCTTCCTGGAGTGTAAGACAATAAAAATCAACTAATCCTCAAATACAGAGAGCTACTGTCCTCCTGGACCAAATTGTGCAAAAGTTCCTGCTATAGACTATGCAGCTCAGACCTGTACTTAAATAGAGCTAAAACCATTAATGACATTAATTTTTGAAGAGCAGTCAAAGAGGGAGATGTCCAGGATGTTATTAAGATGCAGTCAGATGTCACCCTGAGCAAGTTTACAAAAAAATTTTCACGGGAATCAGTGATACAGAATGTGCAGTTTCCTGTTCTGAAGTTTTCTGCTCTAATTGTGCTCTTGAAGTTGTTTACATTAAGCAGTGGAATTTCTTCTTGGAAATGGTTTGTGACTGGAAAATATTGAATCATACCAAAAGGTGTTCAGTGCAAGTAGATTTCACCCTTTATTATAGTTATTTTTTTGTTGCTCAAAGTAAGTGACAACAAGTTACAGGAAGGGGAAGGAAAGACACATGTCCCTCATAGCCCTTAAAATAGGGTTGCTAGAAAGAATATGTTGTGGGTTTTTTTTTAAAAATAATTTACAATATTTTTTTTTTTAAAAGATTAATTGTTATCCTGGTAAACTAGCTGTGTTTTCAGAATTTTGTATTTTCTGAACTTCTGACGTGGATAGTACACTAGAAACCTGGTTCTCTGTGTGCTTGCTACAAGAAGCGGACATCAAAATATCTTACCTGTCATATCTCCTGCTTTTTCTGCCCCTGCAGCTATGGGAAAGCAGATCTTTCAGTCCGTTTTCACTAACTGGTGCATCACTCCAATACTATGTCCAGGCTGAGAAAATCTGCCAAGAAACCTAGCCCAGAGACGATGAATATCTGGAAATCCCAGTGAGCCAGACAGCGCTGTCTCCTATCAGTCATCCTCAGCTCAGGACTTACTGCTGGCGACATAATATTCAATGCCTATGCATTGGAGGTGAGGTTAGGAGAGAAAGAGAGAAAAAAAACCAGTCATGCAGTCATGTCTTCTGTGCCTTCATGACTGTTTGTGCCTTCATCAGCAATGGAACAGACAAGGTGTTTGACAGATGTGTGTCATGCAGTCAAACTTTTAGCACTCTGTTACAGTTGATCAAAGCTCTCCTTGTGTTTGGCATACTTAGAATGTCTCCCCCTGTACAGATATTATGTGATCTAAGAGAAGGTGATTTCATGCTGTGCTTATCCCCCAAAGGCTCACTCGCTTCTACTGCATTGTTGATTGTAAAATTCTAGTACCTGTTCAGTCTCTTACTGTTTGCTCAAATTGGTTGATTTCCAGCAATTTTGAGAGAATTTATGAGGGGACCAGCAGACAAACAGATTAATATTCTCTGTGTCTGTGCATATGCATGGCGATGAAATAGAAACTTTGCTTACTTAAGAAGGTGTTGAAAAAAAACCCCAAATATTTCAGTTATTTGTGAAATGGCATCCGTGGTAACTCTTTAGTTACTACTTTCAAAAAAATACTATTTTTTTTCTTGATTAAAATTATTATATTTGCTTTGGCAATTAACCTAGAAGCTATGTAGAAAGCAAGGCTTTGTTGTTAAGCAATGCGACTTCAGCCAAGGTGTTTTTACAGTGACTTAGTAAGCCTGACTGCAATATATCCCTCCATTGTTTTAATGAAATGGAAAGATAACATCCTCTAATGGAGTATGGAATAGTGCTGCCTACCACTAGATGGTTTGATTGTGCCTTGAGCTTGCACACAATGGTACGAGATGAAGAAAGGACACACTAGCTTTGAGTTTTCAGCTTTGCTGAAACCTTTCGGTATTTGATTGGGGTTGTGGTTCAGCCTTAGTAATGTGAAGACACCACGGCACTGGAATAATGTAGCTTTACTGCATTGAACCATGTCTGAGGAGCTCAGGGTGCAGCCAAATCTCCCTTCCATCCACCCAAAGCTCCCTTCCATCCACCCATGTAGACAGATTCTGAGGCTTCTCAAAACCAGGACCTGACGGAGTTAGTTTTATGATGCATAATGATCATGAGTAGCTAGTGAGACAGGCTGACTGTGCTGGTGGGGACCCAAATCATGGTTTTGTTCTCAGATAAACTACTCAGAAATGCAGATTGAGACCTCTACTAATTTTTCAGTTAACTGACCAGAGTTCACTTTTTGCTCTTAGCCCCATAATAGCCATAAGGTGTGGAAGATGAATATTCAGTGCCTTCTCCAGCTGAGGTAAATCTCACATGTTTTCTTTCAGAAGAGTAACCTGATCTGGAAAAATTGAACTATACTGGCTGGACTAAGCCTTTTGAAACAACTAATCTGATGTTTCAGAGACAGCGAACATGATGCTGAGGCCTAGTGATCAGCCAAATTTCTAGAGGGAAAGATAGACCTAGGTTCTGATCCTTTCTCACATGAGGGAAACAGTGTCTCACATTTTTTATGACCGCATGTTAAGCATTGGTGACATTCAGGAAAAGTGACTTTCAGACCACAGCTTCTGTTTAAGAGCCATCTGCTGAAACTGTGCTTCAAGCAGCTAAACTTTCTTCTTAGATATCTAGATGTGATGAGTGACATTTAGGTACCCCTGACACAAAGGTCAGCTTTTGATGTATTTTCTGCACTGTCCATGGCAGACTCTGGCAAGGAAGAGGTCAACATATTGACTGAAGTGGCACCACCTGCCTTGCTGTATGTAGCATTGAGCCCTTCTAGAAAGACGTTTCAAAATGAAACGGTCAGTTTAGTAAAGCAGATCTTAAGAAACAGTAGTTTGAGAAATGCTGGACTGTTCTCCATTTTTAATTGCTTTGTGTTTGGTTATTTTTCAAGTTCTTTTGTGAACTATTGTAGTAAAGACTAGATTATTTTCCACTGTAACTGGGAGTGGAATTTCTAATTAATGCATTGTATTCCTTAGCAACCAAAACACTTTTAGACAGAAATGAGATCAACACTAGTGGCACCATCCAAAAAGGCAATGATTCATAGCCCTCACTGAAGATAATTACTGCAGCAGATTTTATTTACAGCTGCATAAAATGCTGTCAAATATGAATGTTATTGAGAAGATGAATAGAATAGTCAATTATATCTAGTGTCTGATCTTTCTTAATCCCTCACTCCCAGACGAGCTGTAGCTTCTCTAATTTTCCTATGGTTTTTTTTTTTTTATGTTGTCTTATAGATAGCATGCTATTAAAGAATTCAGAATTGTATCAATACAGTATTCCCTGCAGTTTCATTTGACAGTTCTACATACATTTGCTCTGTACTATTTGGAGGCTCACTATTTACTGTTCCACTTTTTACTGTACAGCATCTGGTACTTCCTCCTGTCTCCAGTAACAGCATGTCAGCCTTTTCTTGATAAGAAGTGAAATTGTAATACTGTATGTTCAAGCACAGTTTGTAACAATTTCTTGATTTTAACAGAACTCTCAGTTACTGTTATGGTATACTTTTTTTTTCTAGAGTTATGATATGCTTTAAAATTGAGCTTGTTTTCTTCCAAGGTGAAGAACTATGTGACAACATTTATTTACAGGTGAATCAAACAATGATATCACAAGGAAAACAAATTTGGAGTTGCTGAAAGCAGTATCTTGATCTAGTTTGGCTAGTGCCCATAAAATTTATAAAATAGTTAAAGGTATCTCATAGGGTCTGGGAAAAATCTCACAAAAATAATTTTTTTAATAGAAAAAAAGAAATCTCTCATTTAATACAGTCAATTAAGACACAGAGTAATAGCTAAGAGCATTATAAGTCTTTTGGACTTTGCAGATTTTGAGGTTGCACAGTTCAATGCACCATGTAAGTGCATGTCATGGCTCAGACTAAATATAGAAATGTGGAACAAAAGCAGAGATATATTATGCCCATTCTGGGATTTCAGCATGAAAAGCTGAGATATATAAACTGTGTTTTAGAAAAGTAAGAACTTTGGAGAGTTTTTCTAACAGAAAATAAGCATGAAAATAAACTTGTGCTGTTTGTACTCTGCAGTAGCAAATAGTGCTAGGAGATGTCACCTGGGTCTGCCACGTGGTTTTCTACACAGCTAAACTTTTAGATATTTAACGTGGTCCTGGCCTTAGTGTGGTCCCAGCCTCTGACCACCAATGCTTGCATGAGCTCCTCAAGAGTAATTGGGAGCTTTGACCTTTGGGATATTGTAGGATTGGGTGAATGAGAAGACGGTTAGTAGGACATGCAGGTTTTTATGTATCCCAGCAATACTTTCTCTGCAGTGTTTAGTTTACAGGACCAAGAGGAGTGATATATGGCTATAGGTGAACTTTACTTTTATTGGTAAGGATGTCTTCTCTCTTTTCCTCACTGTAAATACAGGTTGTTTAATTTGTAAAACAAAACTTACTATTAGTGTATATTTGTACCCTCACCTAAGGAGTGAGGGAGCAGCTGGCTGGTGAACAAAGGCTCTAGCCAGAGGTCTTTAAGTTCCTGGTGACTATGGAAACCAAACCAGAATATAAGTAGATGCAGAGTGAATAGCCTCTGTGGCTTGCCTGTGGGGCAGCTTTGGCCAGCTCTCATGGTCTGGTTTTCCAGTTATGACATGTACATTCTGTTTCCATGCCTGTTTCCACTGAAGTACTCTGGTGTAAGACATCCTGTGTCCTCAGCTATGTATTTATTTTTTTCCATCTCTAAAACAAGGGCAATGACGATGTTTAGTGATGATATTCACTATTGTAGTGAAGCATCTTGAGATTGATAGACACTATGGAAGAATAATATTAATAACAAGAGAGAGTTATGCCACAGCTGTAAATCTGGATGAAAAGTATCACACTGAACAATTTTGACAAAACTGCTCTTTTCTAAAGAAAACTGAACCGTCTTGTGGGACCGCACCAATTTTAACATAATTTTTAACAGACGTGTAAAAATGAATTGTTTTACCTTTTTATTTCATTTCAGTGCTATAAAAATATTTCATACCAAGTCATTCATTTGTCAATCTTTCTTGGTTTTGACTGCTTATGGGTAAATTGCATCTGTGAGCTCTCTCCTAGACTCTGTCCTGCAGGTTCTCTCACCAGGGTTAGCTTTCTAACCTAGGCAGATGATTTGATGAGAGCACTGCTTGACCCTGCAGTCTGATTAGGGGTGAAAAGGCCTTTGTACTCTTTCTTTGTGTTTGGGTTGTTTGTTTGTTTGTTTTTTAAGATCTGTAAATATCAACCCTTAATATATTCAGGTCTTTCTGTGTGGATCCCCACAAGTCTTTCAGTTGTGATATGGAGCTCTTTCACGTGTTTGAAATGCTCTGACTGCGAGGGAGTGTGATAGAGTTAATGTTAGAAGATACTTTTCTTCAGGGCCCTGGGCATGTGACTAATTACAGAGACAGAGAATAACATCTTCTAAATTGATATTCTGTTTATTCATCCAAAAGTACATAGGATGTATACAGCCTAGGGCTCACCTATTGCAACACTTAGTTGAGATCCAAAGTCTTGGGAAATGACCTTAGCTCTGCTCCACAGCATTGCAGTATCTTCTGTCTAACTTGGCACAGAGACACAGACTTTCCTCCTTGTGAATACTGTGATTTTTTTCAACTACACATTCCTCTCTCTTTGCCTCCAGGCTGAGGTCCTTAACAGTTCAGTGGTCCTTCTAGCCTTGAGAAGTGGGCTGGTGAAAGATATTTCTTACTGGCTGGTTCACCAATTATTTTCCCTGAGGAAAATAATTTTCCCTGACTGAAGAGATCCTAATGATGACATTACTTTGTTTTCTGCTTATTATGGCTAGCAGCTCTGATTTAAATTCACACAGCCAATCAAAATAATGTCAAATAGGTAAAAGAAGATAAATCAAACCCTTGTGTTTAAAATTAGGAAAAAACCCAATACTTCCTAAACCCCTAAATGGTATCATATTGATGAGTTGTAGGAACATATTTTCACATCTCAAATTTATTAATGAAATCACAATTCATCTAGGCCAGGTAAAATGAGAATTTGCTATTCTAAGAAGCATTTCCATTAGATTTTTATTTTTGTCTTTATACTGTCTTTGCTTAGTTTTTATTATCTTCCTTCTCCATTTGTTTCCAGTAAACTCTTCAAAGGCTAGATCAGAAATAGGAACTGTACAATGGCCAAAGGTAGAGGTATAAAGGACGATCTGCTTTGTTAGGACAGTCAAGAAACATAACATAACTCTACTTAGTTAGCAGTGTATTTCTTTGATAAGGACGGCTAGGAAGAGTTTATGTGATATGTAGTACTGTGTCTGATTAGTAAAATACGTACTGTCATGACATATGCAGAAATTACTCTCAACCTGGAGAAAGTGGGAACTAGCTGAATAATTATTAGATGAGTAAGTAGCTTAATAAAGAATGGACAGTAGTAGACAGATAAAGGAAATGCTAAGATAGGGAAAGTGATTGTATAGTTTTTCTGAAGTAATAGTTTTGAAAACATAATTTGCATGTTTTAATTAATGGTGTAGATATGAAAACAAGCGAAAGAAACTTTAAAACCCTCATATAGGCCATTTCCAAAGCATCCTTCTTTTTTGGCTTCTCCAGCTCAATGCATTCCCTGTTTCAAGTAAAATAGCTGTACAGTCCATTGTATGATACAGTAGGAAATAAAACCTGCAGTATTCTTTTTGTGATGCCTCAAACTTTTCATCTTCTCATAAATCGATCAAAATACCTATCTCCATTACCAAGCAACTCTGTTATTTGTTTAGCTAAACTACTAAATCAATTCTGTTCCTGTCACCCACTGGAGGCCAAACGATGGATACAGGCTACACAGGAGGAGTCTTTGTAAAAGTTGTGTAATGCTGTTAAAGGTTAAAAAAGCATTCAGTGATTTATTTGGTTAAGCAAGCATTTCATTGCTGGGATTTCTTTGACTTTTATGTCTATTTCCCCTGCGGCAAAGCCTGTGCTAAAGTAGTATGTAGAAACACTTTACAGCTAGGAAAAAATACAAATCACTCCTGCTTCACTTCAGGTTGTATAGGGAAATAAAACAGTTTGATAGTTTTCTGAAAAGACAAGCATAATCTAATTCTTAGATGTAGTCGTTTCTTGATTTTCTGGGAAGAAAGGGAGAATCTTTCTAATGATTCACAACAGAATTAAGATTCACGACAGAATTTAGTAACTAAAGAAGAATCTGCTTTTGAGATTAATTGTCTATCTACCATCACTGATTAATTTTTCCCCTATACCTTTCAAAAAGTAATGTAATTTTGACATTTGGATAGCCAAACCACAACTTAAAGACTAACTTATCTGGTAACTAACACATTCTGGTTTTATTTCAAATGCAGTTAGTGAACTGCTTAAATAGGATTCTTACCAGGCTAATAATATTTTGTAAGCCCTAATTCAGGAAGGGAATATTTTCCTGGTTTTATGAGTAAAAAAAGTAAACAAATATAAGGAATTTATTTTTCAGTATTGATTGCACTGAAGAATCACAAATTTCCATTCAAATAGTAATGAACATTTTTATTAAATTTCATTAAGAATACACACAATGATGTGTGATATATTTTTCATGTAATATACTAGATACTGATTCTTCCATTCTGTACTTATTTTCAGTCAAGAATTCATAGGTAATGATAATTTTCAAATTGTTACAACCAAAACTGACTTGACACTTAAGTTTTATTGTGTGGTTTCTAATTGGATGTCCTAATGCTAAAGAAGGTGTCTTTTCTTGTGTTCTATTACATTTTATTACTATTGACTATTAACTTCACTTGTTTATTTACCAGGAATAAATTTTAATACTTATTAAGTCATGGAAAGCAAAAAAAGACATGTTTATATTTATTTGTGCAGAAAGCTCTACCTCACAGACATCCCATTCATATATCTGTGTCTTGTTATGACAAGTGGTAGTTAATATGTGGGTACTGATACATGAAGTGGGACTGAAAATTGTCTTATGGTTGGTAAGTAAATGAGTCTTCATCTGTTGATGGTATACGAAAACTTTTACACTGGTGGAAAAGGCATCTCACGACTGAAGAATGATTGAAGTTCAGTGTGCTCACTATATAGGTTAATTCGGAAAGATGAAAGCATCCCAGATATCACTGCCAACAAGTTTTGGCAGAAAGCAGGACAATGGGGAAGGCAAAATGACCACAGATTGTAAGACTGCAATTATCTTTTATCACTGTAAATTCTATAATGGACATTCAAACTAGTCTTTCATGGTACAGAAATAATTTTAAAGACTGAAAACCTAAGAATAATCTTTGTGTTTCATAATTTACATATCTCTTAGAATTAAACTAATTTAAACTTAGATATTTCTGAGAGGGAATGCTCTCAAGTTTTGGGAGCTCTGAACCCAGGGGAAAATCAGATAGGCAAATTTAGCACAATGACTCATTTCTTTCAAGCACATATATATATCTATATTTGAAGTCAGATGGAATAGCCTAAAGCTGAAAATTTAGCATTCTTATTTTAACAGTTGCTAGACAAAGGGAACTGAAAATTATGTCTAGATGAAGATTATTAGAAAATGTCAGAATTGTCTAAGTTTCCTTTAAAAAATAAATATCAGGTGGGAATAGCACTGTGTGATTTTCTGAATTGCTTCACATTGTCTGTTAGTAGATGTTGCACTGTGTGGTAGAAATAGTTGTTTCTGTTTAATATTATGGCAGCATCTGGTGGACCTGACCATGTCTGTGGTTTGTTAGGTGCTCTGTAAATACTGAAAGAGGGAAAAGTATCTTTGGATTCAATTCTAAAACTGTATTGCATTAACTTTTCTAGCAGTAAGTTTTCTGGGAATACTGATACAAAAGAGTTGAAAGATGTAGGTGCAGAAATTCTCTAGTGCTACTGAATATTTTGTCCCTCCTTGGCAGAACTGAAACTTCCTGATTTCACTGGAATTCTTTGTTCCTTCTATTTACTTGAGTGCACACATATGTATGATTTTCCATATTGCAAAGAGATAGAAGTTGCACAGTAAAAGCAAAAAGTCATATATTTCATTCTTCCATATCTGTTTTGTTTTTTGCTGGTATCTATTTATGTGTACATACAGACAATAAATACTAAGGATGAAGTACAAAAGATTTGTACTTTTACCTGTGCATACAAAATACTGTATTTCATTTTCTCGAGCTACCAAAATTGTCAGAATTCCTTCTTTCAATGGGCTGTGATACTGAGAAGACAACGCTCAGAAGAGCATATCAGTGTCCTCTAAGACAGCAGTGGTGTTAGACACCTATACACTCAGAGAAAACATTTGAAAGTAAGAACTGAAAAAGTGATGAACAGAAAATAGAAATGTAACAAAATTTTAATTTTTTTTTCATTGAGTTCCACACAGTTTTTTTCAGATATTTTCTATCAGAGCTAGAAAATAACTGTTTTCTTTTATAAAATTAACTTTTATTCCACCTTTGAGGCATTTGTGACAGAAAGGAAAAGCTTGAAGTCTTTGCATAGGTGATTTCTTTGGTATTTTCAGCATATATTTTACATGACCCATTGCATATTTCTGGCTTTATTATAATGTATTTAGCAGTATGAGAAATACATTAGTATTTTGTATTAGTATCTAACATGATTACTCATGTCTTTGGGGTTCCTGAGACATTTATATTTCAAGATAGACAAAATAGCTGAGAGCTAGCAATAAGAGAACTCTGAATTTAACCTTTTTGAAAGTATACGGGAAATTAATATTAGTCTACTTCTACCACAAAAAAAAAATAAAAAATTAAAAAAATATAATTAGAGTAGCTACTTCGGCAAGTGTCACTTTGTAACTGTTTTACAGAATATGATTAAAAAGAAGACATACTTGATACAATACCAAAGATCATATTAAACTCTAAGGATATCTTCATAAACAAGCTCTGAAGTGCTGTGCCAAATCATAATCAAAGTGAGCACATGTGAAATGACAGGTGTGTAAACAAGCCCTCTTTTATTTAAGCACAATTGATTAACATAGTTTTGAACTATCAAAGGAAGAAATAACTAGTTCAGTCTTGAGCAGAACAACTAGTTAGTTACTTTACTGGAAATTCTGATAGTAGTGTTTAAAGGTTGGATATTTAAGGATACTGTAAATGATGTTTCTGTCTATAATAATTCGTATATTTCTTCCCTGAAAGTATACTTTACATATATTGCCACTGCTATAATGACTAGTATAGGTAGGTACTTGGTAGTGAAACATCAATGTTGGCTTGACAGCACTAATCACTTAAAATATATATGTTCTTCCAGAAGCTGAATGTACAATTTTGATAATTTTGTGTAGATACCATACAAACATTCTTGAAATAGAAAAACATAAGAAAATGTGAAATTGAAATATTGTAAAAAATTTCACAGAATCCTGCCATTGCAAATCAGCAAATGGAACATCTGGTAGAGATCAGATTGTTGCAGCTGGCATAAAGAAATCAAGAGGGATCTTTGAATTACAGCAGAATTTTAATAATATCCAGACTTATTTATATAAATTGGACTTTAAACCACATTCTCATTAATCATAGGATTCTGGAAAAAAACATAGATCAGTCAGAGGACCTTTATGTTATTACCTTTAGAGTCAATAACAAATGAAATTTAGGAAGAAAACATATTTTCCAATAAAGATCTAAATGTCTCAGACAGGAAGGACTGAGTAATATGAAATGAGTTAAGCATTTAGGCTGTAAAAAATTCATGGAAATACAAGCTCAGAGGGAATTTGTACAGTTAACTCCCCTAGGTTTCTTAAGAAATCCCAGCCTATGTCTTGAATGCTATGTTTTACAGAGATGTTCCCCATCAATAATGTTTAATGCACTTCCATGTCTTTCAAAGAGCAGTAAACAATTTTCTGGGAGAACATTTTAAAACATACCAACTTCTTTATATTGTTCCCAAAGACTAAACAAAATAATTTACAGTCCCATAGTAAAGTTATAGTATTATGAGATACTCCTTGTGCACTTAATATCATTGACAAAACAGATCATTTTGATTTCATAACATTTTTTGTAATAACCATAAGCTATTATTCCCTACTTGAAGAAAGCAAGAAGATAGTTTTATGCTTATGGCTGCTAATTATTTTTTTACAAACCAAGACTAGGCTAAATAATATTCCCTAGTTTATAAAAGCAAAGTAGGAGCTACCATTTGGTTGAACTGTAAGTTGTATAGTTTCAAAAAGTGACTGCTTTTCTCCTCTGTTCAACAAGGTCTTGGGAGGGAAATGATCCAGTAAATCTGTCAGATAACTTCCTTTAGGCTCCATCAATAGCACACTAATGAGATTTTAAAGCTGCCATCTTTTCAACATCTATTGAAAAAAAAACAAGAACATATGAAGTTGGGGGCAGAGGGATCTTGCCTATGTACAAGCTGATAATACAAATCAACTTTAACAACTAAATGATTATACCGGGCAATATTTATGTATCATACTCTGTATCTTATTACTTATGGCAAATGAAAAAAGTCTGATACTTCAGGGCCTACTCTCAAAGGGACAGTCGTCAGTGTCTAAATGTGCTTAGTCCCAGAAGAAAGAGAGGAACGGTTGCAGCTTACTTAAATTTAGGCTTTCAAGTTTAAACTTCAGGAGCAGAAGCCAATCTGTCAGGGAGCCTCACTTCTCTGCTTGTAAGATTTTCATGTGAATGGAGCATGATCAGAATGCTGCTCCAGCTCTGGAGTCACATTCTAGCTCTTGTTTGAATTCACACAACACTATTGCTTGTATTAGGCTAGAGATAAAGCACCGGAATCAAATTTTTAGAGCGACAGAAAAATTTATGTATGGATCCAAGCCATTTTACTGACCATTTGGGATTTTGGTCAAGCTGTCTGTGTAGCTATGAACCATTTCAAGGAAATAAGAGTAATTTGGTATAGGATCCTGACATAATATTTTACAAAGTAGCACAAGTCTGACAAAGCTGAAATCAATCACAAGAGAGCTACAATCCCTATTCTCTTTGGTTTTTTTCTGAGGTGCCCGACAGCTGCAAGGACACTGAGAATTAATCATGATTTATTATTCCATTGAAGCCTAAGCCACAGATCAGCCTTTGTTTTGTTTATGTATGTTTAAATATTAACATCCAAGAAGAAGATGCAGGAGGCAGCTCTAGTGAAATTCTTACTCAGCTAACTGCATGTAAATACTTTCAAAATGGCTTATGAATAATGCAAATTATGCTCACTGGAAATCATGAATGGCTCTAAGATCATTGTGGGATTTCTTTTTTTTTTTTTTTCTGAGACCTGCAGATATGTAATGGGTAGATTTAAGAAATATAAAGGGATATATCTAAGACTAAATCTAATTAGGACTTAGATGACTAGGCTCAAAACTATGCTGCAAAACATCCAAGATTTCAAGTACTTATTCCAGGAGCAGATCTGAGCTCACAATGTCTTCTGGTCATATCTTTAGTTTACAGCTCTTGTCAGACACGTACGCAAGCATGAAGCCTGGAGGCAGCCCTATGTATTTCCTGCTGACCCAATAGAGGTGGGTCTCGGTCTGTGGGGCCTGTTTGTGCATTTTAGAGGGAGGCTCTCTTCAGGCTTTGAAACACTCTTCAAGGACCAGACATGAAGCATTTAGGATATACAACCCTGGACTTGGAGGCAACTGAGTCCTTCCTGGAAGGCAGCCCTAACAGCTGGATGATATTGTGGCTTTAATGCAAATGTTCTATTTATGACATGGAATGTTGCTTTCCTTCTCATCAGTTCTAGCATGCAAAATGGGGAGACAACATTGCACATATCCTCCTTCATTAGAGAGGACTGTAGAGTATTTTTAGCTTGAAAATGGCATGGACCTTTAGCTGATAGAGGAAATATATGTCAACATATATATGTGCATGTACGTGTGTATTTAATCTATTATGGAAATATGCTTTAAAAGTAGCACATGTGTTTTATAATTCAAGAGCAATTAAATTGTTTTGATAAGAGCTTAGGTTTTCTTGAGCCACTGATTACTTTTGAGCATTATAGTTTTCACATGTGTATAGTGGATTTGATTAATAACCTTGTGTATTAATTATGATAACCGGTATTAGACATGCTCTTGCCCTATAGTCTCTGTAATAACAGTAGCAGTTAAATTATTATGATGAGGAAGGCAATTCATAGATATTGCAGTAGTAGGGGTGACAGAGGAAATAGTTTACAGTTCCAAGGCTATCACTTTCATTGATTATAGTGGCAGTAGAGTTGCTGGAGGTTATATTTTTTAAATTAGACTTGAATTTAAAAATAGAATACTAACTCCCTGGTTTGAGTCAGATTCTGTTATTTATCTCTGATACAAAAGAGATCATGATCTGGAAAAGTAGACATTAGTTCATGTGAGACTTAAATTCATGATTTTTAAGAGCAGTCTACCTAGAAATAGTTCACATTAATTTACTTGATTGAATTTATAATGCTCCAGATAATATGTCCTCAGGAAGAGGGTGAAGCATTTATAGAACCATGACGTAAAATGGTGTGTGTAGTCCATCTGAGCAGCTCTGCTCCTCCCATTCTATTGGCCGGCCATGGCAGAGTGTCTTCCTGCATCGTGAACTGATTTCCAAAGACCTCCTTTTCCTGAAGCAGAACCCTCTTAGAATCATAGAATGTTAGGGGTTGGAAGGGACCTCTAGAGATAATCTAGTCCAACTCCCCTGCCAGCGCAGGATCACTGAGAGTAGACCACACAGGAACACATCCAGGTGGGTTTTGAAAGGCTTCAGAGAAGGAGACTCCACAACCTCTCTGGGCAGCTTGTTCCAGTGCTCCATCACCCTCACAGTAAAGAAGTTGTTTCTCCTCATGCTGAGGTGGAACTTCCCATGTTCTAACTTAAACCCATTATTTCTTATTCTATTACTGGGCACCACTGAAAAGAGATTGTTCCATTCCTCTTGACACCCACCACTCAGGTATTTATATACATTAATAAGATCCCCTCTCAGCCATGTCCTTTCAAGGCTAAACAGCCGTAGTTCACTCAGTCTCTCTTCATAGGAGAGACATTCTAGTCTAGCTCTCTGTTGGACTCTCTCCAGTAGACCCCTGTCTCTCTTGAATTGGGGAGCCCAGAACTGGACACAGTATTCCAGCTGTGGTCTCACCAGGGCAGAGTAGAGGGGGAGGAGAACTTCCCTAAACCTGCTGGACACACTTTTCTTAATGCACCCAAGGATCTCATTGCCCTTTTGGCCACAAGGGCACATTGCTGTCCCATCGACAACTTACTGTCCACTAGGACTCCAAGGTCTTTCTCCACGGGTCTGCTTTCCAACAGGACATCCCCTAATCTTTCTCTAGTGCTGGAGCAGGAAAGCAATGAACATCTATCTCACTAATAATTGTACTGTTATTGTGGGTAATTTTCCAGAGCTCAGCAATCTCTGCTCATTAGAAATGCTATACATCATTTGTTGTTGTAATCCGTTGTGCATTTCATGGAGTCTTTGGAAATACTAAGCAAAAAGTTATGATCTGATGTATTTAATATTGAATCATGCCAGCTTCAATTTAATTTCTTTTTTTTAATCTTTCAGTCTGCACAAAAAGTATTTTTCACATATATGATTTATATGTGTATGGAGTTTCTGTCAAGGTTATAATTAATTTGATGCTGCTTTGTCATCTGACATTTGTAATGTTCGTCCCATATTTCTTTTGTGTTTGTCTTTAATTTCTAGTGGGTAAGATAACAATAAAATAAGGGAGTCACGAAAGTGGGTTCTGCATACTGTACATGAAAAGGATATACTTCCATTTTATTACGTTTGCATAATGACTGGAAAAATACATACCCATTTTGGAAGAGATCCTAAGACACATTAGAGTAGCGCTTTGGCAAGCCATTCTTAGCAAAACTGTATCTCTTCCATTTTGTGGGTGCCAATATTTTAGGAATACGTGTTGTAGTTACTACTGACCTGCATCTAGTAGTAGATATTTTTAATTATTAGTGGCCATTCCTGAAAGTCTATGTTATACATTAAATATTAGAAACTGTGCTTTCTCATCATGTGTGACAAAAACAATATGAAAACTTCTACAGATCAAAAGAAAATTCTAACAGTGCTTGTTGAAAGTCTTACCTCTTCATATTAAATTCATACTAATTTTGTGTCTTTTTGCTCTCATGAATGAGCATTGACCTTCTGCAGATGGCATAAAGTGGGGTGGAGTGACTGATGTGCCAGAAGGTCATGCTGCCATGCAGAAGGACCTTGGCAAGCTGGAGAAATGGGCTTACAGGAACATCATAAAGTTGAACAAGAAGTGCAAAGTCTTGTGCCTGGGGAGGAACAACCCCATGCACCAGTATATGCTGGGGGATGACCAACTGGGAAGTAGCTTTACAGAAAAGGACCTGGGAGTCCTGGAGGTTGCCAAGTTGAACATGAGCTACCAATCTGCCCTTGTTACAAGAAAGGCTTATGGTATTTTGGGTTACATTAGGAGGAGTTTTACCAGGAAGTTGAGGAAGGTGTTTCTTCCCCTCTACTTAGCACTGGTGAGGCTACACCTAGAGTGCTGCACCTAGTTCTGGACTTTCCAGTGCAAGAGTATCATGGGTATACTGAAGAGAGTAGAGTGAAGGACCACAAAGATGACGAACAGCCTGGAGCGTTTCTCATGAGGAAAGACTGAGAGAGCTGGTACTGTTTAGCCTAGAGGGGGCTTGGGTGGAGTCTCATCAATCTGTGTAAATATCTGAAGGGAGGGTGCAAAAAAGACAGAGCCAGGCTCTTTTCAATGATGCCCAGTGACAGGGCAAGAGGCAGTGGGGGCAAACTGAAACACAAAAGGTTCCTTCCCTCTGAACATCAGGAAACATTTTTTCCCTATGAGGGTGACTGAGCACTGGCACAAGTTACAGAGAGAGGTTGTGACGTCTCCCTCCTGGAAGTTGTTCAAGAGCTGTCTGGATGTGGTCCTGAGTAACCTGTTCCAAATGATTCTACTTGTTGCAGGAGTCTTGGGCAAGATGACCTCCAGAAGTCTCTTCCAACCTCAACCATTCTGCGATTCTGTGACCTCTGATTTCTTACGTATCACATTTATTTTATATCACATCACATGCTTTGGCAGGCAAGATGCAAAAACAGCTGAAGAGACTATTGCAGGGCTATATGCACAGTAATCTCAAACATCCAGATTCATTTTTCTAGCTTCAGCAGTTCATGGTAATGAAAAACTTTGCTGTAATAGAGGCAAAGTCTCAGAAAGGTACAAACTCTGACTTTATCAGTGGAATTTAGCCTGGCATCTTGCTCCTCTTGCACTGTGAACATTACATGTATTTTCACACTTCTTTCCTTCAACAAGCTGTTTCTAGTTGACACATACTGATTTAATCAAATCTTACAGCTGTAGCTGAGGACGGTTCTGAATAATAATAAGGCTTTTGTACTGAATATGGCTTCATTTAGAAAATACTGCTGATGCGTGGTGTCAGATTCATTAAACTGCATAATTGATCAATGTGCTTATCCTTCAGAAAATACTATTTTTTAAGTTAGGTCACTTGGTTATGTAATAATCTTCTATATACCTTGTTTTGCTTTACAGCAGTGTTTAAAGAACAACTCTTGCCATCCAAAAAATTAAGCCAATGATCTGGAATTAGCTTCTGTAGTCATGTGAAACTTTCCAGTTTTATGCCTTTCTGTTGGAGAAGGTCATGGAGCTTTTTCATGAAAACACAAGATTTATTCCTTAGGTAAGTTTGCCTTTTTAAGTTGCAAAGCATCACGGATGATTGCTTTTTATTACGTTGAAAAGACAAGACCTTTTGTTTGGTCTATGACCATCCAACCATTTTCATTAGTGCAGGTGGATGCAGTAGAAACAGCTTTCTTCTTTCTTCAGAAACTATAACAGGAGAGAAAAAAAGGACAGCTGGATACTAAAGTACATTTGATCTCTTTGCTATACCTTGAATTTCCTTTTGTTTATTTGTACTTTTTGATGTTTAAATAACCATGTTTTTGAAAATACTGTTATCCATTGATTGAGACAGAACAACTGTTTCAGTCTTTCTCATGCTAGTAAAACCGTAGTGCAACCTTGATATATAGATTGCAGTGATTTATTGCTTGTTTCAAAGTAAACATAACAAAGAAGTCTGCTTTCTATCAGGTCCCTTTAAATTTTTGCTGTAGCCATTACTATTATATATTGAAGAAGGAAATTGTCAGAGTCTGCATAGTCTCTAATCTGCAGTTTGTTTGTCAGTAGTAATGAATATTTATTCTTCTTTTAATATCATGTCATACACTGATCTCACAAACTGAAAAAAAGATTAATCCTGCTCACTCTGTCTGAGTAGACATTTCTCCCCTAAAATCTGACTGTTGTTTATTCCAGTTATGATCCCAATTAAATATTTTAATCACAACTAAGCCGAAGTAGTACAATATCTTTCCTATCAGTCTATAGAATGAACGACTTAACAATTTCTGTCAGTGGAAAACTGAAAATGTTTGCCATATATGGTAAGGAAATGACACGACATTGGTCAACAGTGTGTTAGAATCAAGACACTAGAAATCAACAACAATAATACATTGAAAATATTTGCAGTCAATGCATGACTGCTTACTTAGAAGACAGCGGGATAGAACTTGCCTTAAAGAAACAGTGCACAATAATATTGTGGTTTAGCTTGGTGGTATCTGGAAGTGATTCTATATACACAATGAAACTTCAGTCTGGATAATTTATATTGCAATGAGAAAGAACGTCCTAGCTGCTATGATTAGTTAATATAATGGCTGATTGCTTACATGGATTATGTCTGGTCCTGCTGCTAGGGAAAATGCACGGGGAAGATCTAATTGCATAAGCAGCCATTTCTGATAAATAAAGCGTCTACAGGAGAAATGAGCATTATACTTTCAGATGGGAAAGGGGCAGAAGAAAATTATGTCACTGGGTGTTGTACCTGCTCCAGCATTAAGCATCCAGTACAGGATACATGATGACAGGGCTTCCAGGCTATGCTGTAGCACATGTAAATGAAACTCGCCTTGGCAGAACACAGAGGGAAATCCTGAATGGGATGAAAAAAATTCTTTGATTTGCTTTAGTAAGTCATATCAGATTGTTTTTAATTTTTCTAAAAGAATTTTTTTTTTTTCCCTGATAGAAATTCTTAGGATTTTTTGGGAAAATGCAGATTTCATACTATTTACCAGTATCTCGCCATTGGGAAAAATTCTTATTGGTATTTTAGTCATGGACACCTCTGACATGTCATTGACAGATATAACTTTGCAGTACATCCAGTTACAATGATTATACTACTTACTTGGTTACCACTTATCTCCAAAACATCAACCTTTTATCTGCAATCATTGTAACAAGGGAGACTGAAGTTAAAGGTTGGTATGCACTAGTTCAAATTCCATTCAGTGTATCACAGAAGAAAATCCAATTTAAAGAAAATGTGTTTTGTGGCAGAGCGTAAAAGATTTATACACAAACCCTTTCAAAACTAAAGAAAAATGAAACCAATAAAATCGAGGACAAATAATTAGTAGGCATCTTTAGGAAATTTTCCAGACAGTACCTGACGTTTATTAGTAACTATATGACTAAGCTTGCCTCATTTTTTTTGAATATCACTCTTTAGTGTCTGACAGTGCTATAGACTGAAATGAAGTAGTTTGAGACATACAGCAGCAGAGTCATCAGACATGGCCACGAAGGAAAACAACATAAGTCATCTTTTCAGACAAAAATTTCCCTTGCTATTTAGCACTTTGTGGCTACAGGGATTGTGGTATACAGTACCCTTGAACTTGTTCCATATAATGCTTTTTAATGAAAAATGGGTAGGAAAGGCGCTGTTGTCACTACAGAAACCATCTTCATTATTCGGTACTTGCAAAGCTCTAATAGGATTGAGAATCAGCTGTTCTAGTCAGTATTTTCAATCTTCTTTCTTCTCTGTCATTTAATCCCTGTAAGATGGCAGACACTCTTTATCCATCCACTTGGGTTTTGAGTAATTACTCTTCTCTACTATTACAAATTTGCAAGAGGTACTGCAGGGTAAGTTGCAAGTAGCTGAGGGGTCAGGTATATGGGTTTATTTATCTCAATATCCCTTCTCAAAACTCCCATACCTTAAACTTCCCTGCATTTCAGCTGTAGTTATGGAAAAATTATTTTATAAACAAAAAATTATATCTATAATATAGGAGATTGCTTTCAAAAGTATATGGTAGCTAAGCACTTCTTTCTGCTTTTCTGATTCTAAAATTCATACTACTTTTTACATCTATTTTGCCCATTTCACATTATCTTAAACAGTTACCTTGTGGGAGATATGTATGTGTTCACCATCCTTACGTAGCAGACACGAAACCTTCTGAGTAAAGATAGTGTTGGTGTTTCTTGGGATTTGTCTATAAATTTTAGGACAAGAATTGTTATTTTTGTTATGTAAACCCACACTGGGTATTATGACAATAGACTGGCATAAAAATAGTAGTTTTTATTGAAAACATTTCAGTAATAAAATTATGTAGTCAAAAATCTTTAAAGAAACTTTCTGGAAGAAATAATCTGTGTCACATCAAAAAGGCTGTATGAAGGAAACAAACTAAAGTACTTGTTTTTTTAAAGAAACAAAGCTTATACTGAAAAAACAATTATGTTCATGAAAAAAAGCATATGAATTATAGTTTATCTGGAATTGTCTCTATTCACATTAAGGATTTGGGTTTAACATAATGAACATTTTCTTATGGTGAGAACAGCCAAGCTGTTGGACTGCATAGAAATGTGGTATTTCAGCAACAGATGCACTTTAAAATCACACATGACAAATGTTTGACGTGGTGTATTTAGACTTGATCCTGGTTTGAAAGAATGGGATGGACTATATGATCTTTACCATTCTCTTTCAACTCTATTATTAAAATTTTCTATTATTCTATGCTTTGCTGAGAGTATCTGACATTTACTCAGCTTCAGGATGACACAGAGCCAGATTCCCATAAAGGACTTTGCTAAAGGTTAGATAACAGAACTGAGATCTCTCAATCCCAAGAGGAGAACCTGAATATCCTGATTAATAGCTGCCAATTCCTGCAGACATGTAAACACCATAGTGCTCTTGAGGATCACAAAGGAGAGTTTCTGAGGAATGATAAGATCCTTGTGCATGTGTGCTGCAGTTATGCAGCTGTGCAGGCATCAACAGTACAGGCGTACAAGTAACTGCAGTCTGCTACAGAGATACATGAGAAAGCTGTGAGTTAAAGCTGGTCTAAACTACCCTTGGCAAAGTAGCTGCGGAGTAAGGGATTTTGTGCAGGCAGTTTACCTTGCTTCTCAGACAGTTCACAGTGTCAGGAACATAAATGCTGTGACAACATTCTCATACTTGACATGACAACATCATTATGCATCCTTGTAAGACAAATCTGAATCTAAAAACTGGGTAACTCATGATCTCTTTCTCTTGAAAGACTCAGAAGAGCAAATGTGCTCTGAAAATATCTTTTTACTCGAGCCCATGATACACTGCAGGCAACTGACTTCAAGTCCAGACGGACAATGAGCCTCTTGCCTGTTTACATGCCCTTCAGATATCTGCAAAAGCTAAGAAAAGCAATGGAACTCGGTAAGTCTGCATAGGCGTTTTCCTTCTTAAAACTGTGGAGATTGCAAACTACTATGCTTTTACTCCAAATAGCCCCTTAGCTTGCAGGAAACCTTGGTAGAGTACTGTTTGTCCATGAAAGGCTTGAAAACCACATCTCTACCTCCCTAGATGATGGTGTGACTTCCAGAGTATACAGAGCTCTTAAGCAGTACTTACTCTCAAGCCTCCCTTTTGAAGTACTTTGAAAAGTGGGAAAGTGAAAAAAAATTCTCTACTTTATTGAGTGGATGAGGGAATTCTATGTTCCTGTGTGTGTTTCAAGGACTGGGTACATTGATCAGTGAAGAAATGAGGGCAGAAATAGATTTTAAATACCATTTCTCTGCAAAAGTGCCTGGCCCAGTGCCACATGTGTTGCCTAATACAATAAGCTGATGCTTATTTTTATTCTGAAGTACTGTCAGAAAGTTTTACAATATGACAGACAAGATATAGTACTTCTGCTCAGATTGTTTTTCTATTCTACGTCTGAATCTTGGCAAGTTGTCATTGAACATACTTGTTATGCTTCCCTGTGTGAGACTCCTAGCTACATTAAAAAAAGTACAGTCAGGGCACTTGGTTCAGAAATCTGAAGTCTACTGTGGAGGCTGGGCATCTAGGAGCTTAGGCAGCATCGTAGAATGTTTTGGGTTGAAAGGGACCTTTAAAGGTCATCTAATTCAATCCCCCTGCAGTGAGCAGGGAGATCTTTAACCAGAGCAAGGTTACTCAGAGCCCCGTCCAACCTAACCTTGAATGTTTCCAGGGCTGAGATATCTACCACCTCTCTGGGAAACCTGTTCCAGTGTTTTAACACCCTCATTGTTAAAAATGTCTTCCTTATATTTAATATAAATCTATTTCTGTTAGTTTAAAACCATTACCCCTTGTCCTGTTGCAACAAGTCCTGCTAAAAAGATTGTCCCCATCAACACCATCAATGTTACTGAATTTTATGGATACAGCTCACAGCTCACAGCCCACAGCTGCTGAGCTGGTTTAAAATGCTTTACTTTCCATGTTAGAGACTGCTTCTATGTGTAGATACCAGAGGGATTTCTCAGCTCCCTAAAGGTAAGCACTTACCAAGACCATGAACCAACTCTTGAAATAATTCGTCCACAAAGTGGACCTCATCCTACCCTTTCAGTATGTTCCTGAGAGCTAGTTAGTGAGATTGTTCTCCTCTGGGGAAAAATATAGAGGAAGTGAACTTCAAACAAATCTATATTTGTCTTACATGCATATTATTAAAGCTTCACAAGCTTTCCTTTCTAATTTTTGTCAAAACACCTATGCTTCCTTGAGAAGTAAGTTAATGTTTCAGTGCTTGTTATTCCGATATTTCTATCTGATTATTTCAGATTATATGACTTTCGCCATGAGAAGAAACTGAATCTGAATTTAACTTGACGCCAGGAAAAAGTTCTTACAGTCAGATCAAGCACATAAAAATAGTCCCTAATGGAAGCAAAAAAAAAAAAAAAAGAAAAAAATCTGTGTATCTTCGGTCACCTAAAATGATACTAGGAAAACACTCCATCATGGGATTGACGATTTGTGTAACAATTTTCCTTAATTTATATGTTCTTCCTGTTAACCCAGTGGTTTTCTGAGAAACTTTTCTGTAATAGATTTCAGGACATGACTGTTTTCAGATTAAAAATGGAAAGTCTTAAATGTCTCAATTGTATTTCTAATAATGGAAAAATATATTCAATGTGTGAAATTTCACAGGTATATTTAGGGAAAGCAATTGGGGAAATCTGTCTAACAGATACTTGTTTTCCTTCTGTGTTCCAAGGACTTTGACAGAAAGACTGCCTGTGCAGCTGTGGACACAAAGTAATTGCACAAAAGGTTGTAGTGTACCAATATAATACAGTTTGTAAAGGTTTGGGTGGGTTTTTTTCTAACATTATTCTAAGAACATTGAATCTCTCCTTTCAGTGGTAGGGAATGTAACCTACATTTGCAGGTGTTATGAGATCCACACTGGTAGAAGCATATGGTAGGAGATGGTAGGCATCAATCATGGGATGACAAGCAGAGTCCTCTGCTCTTCACATCCATTAAAAAACTTCCACATATCAAATTGATAATGTCTATTTGTTTATTTCCACTATAATTTGTTGTGCCACATTCATGCTGTCAATGAAGATACAAATTTTCCTCTCAAAGGTCATAGGACTGTAGAATAAGTTAGGCTGGAAGGGGCCTTTGGAGATCCTCTAGTCCTTGCTCCAAGGCAGGATCAACTGCAAGGTTAGATTGGGTGGCTCAGGACCATAACAGTTGCACTTACCGTAATGTGACAAAAAGGTGAGAATGGCAAACACCAACAAAAGGCCTGAAAACTTTTATTTCCACTTGTTACCTGTGTCTTTTCTAGGGTGGCATCTTTTCCATTTGTTTCTTTCAAGTCAAATTTTAAAAGGCTTTCCTAGACTTTAAAAGCCTTTTCCTAGCACAAACTCCACATGGTCTTACTCCAGCAAGACCTCACTTTCCCTCTGAAAGATATCTTTTCCATCACTTCTGATTCCTGGTTTGGGATCTGCAATTTGTCCCAGGTGAGCTTCCCACCATTGCAACCTGCTCTCCTTTACGTTACTGCTTATTATTACTTTTTTCCCCCTGTTTAACCAGACCATATTACTCTCAGCTTTACTCGATCATCTCCCAATTAATATATTTAAAATATTTAACCAGAAAGCATTTAAAATATTTAAAGCACTTTTTGACTTAAATAAGTTCTTTACATTTTCCTTTCCTAACAAATAAGTGTTTCATAGTCTGAGATGAATACAGAGAGCTCTCTCTCAATTAGGCATCCTGGGACTTATAAGGTAACTCACTGATAAGAAAGCTGTTTATTCATTTTAATTTTCTGTAGATTGACTTTTTCAATATTTTCTTCTATTAAATGAATCTTTTAATGGGACTTTGTATTGCCTAGATGAGGGGTTACATTCTCTACATCTAAACATTTAGCCAGCCATATGATGGAGAAGGGTTAAACTTGCTTTTTTTTTTTTTTCTCTCAAGCAAAGATCTTGGCTGATTTCCCTCCCCCATTTAATTGTCATTATTTTCAAATAGTGAATTTATTAATGTTCACCTAAGAGCATAAATTCCTAGGGATTTAGATTTTTGGGGGGCATTGGTAAACGCTGCTCTGAACTACATAATGAGCCTTGCAATGACTTTTAACAGATGATTCCAGTCTGATATTTTCTGTGAAAATGTTTCCTTATTTATATTTTTGTGATAGTTTTGAGTTAAAGTCATGGCTTACATATAAGTTGTTGTTTGGTTGGTTTTTTTTAACCTGTTATGTAGTCTGAGAATAGATTCTGTTTTCACAGTTTCACAATTGTTCCTCTAATATTCTATATAACTGATTTTATTTCTTTTGATAGTTGGAGTATATGTTTAATATACTCTGTTGTGCATAAATATACATATATGTATGTGTATATATACACACAATATAAATGTACAGTGCTATGGATATCTTCTTTGTATCTCCTATGGTGCCCTGAAACGATGCATGGTGGTGCAAGACAAAAGATTGGAAGTGTTAATTAATACTGGATGAAAATCACAACATGGTAATATTGATGTGTGGATCATCAAAGAGAACAGTTACTTTTTACAGTGCAGCTATGTTATCTGATACTGCTTTTCTTTTAAAAGCAACATGTTTAGTTGCTTGTTTAATTTCTCAAGGTACATGGAAATTTATCTCCCAAAACAGGTATATTTAAATGTAAATTCTATAGTTTATAGATGCTATGTTACTGGTTTTGAATGCTTCATGATGCATTAGAAATTATTAATGACTAGTCAGCGTTTGCATATGTGAACATCCATTCACCTGTTCAAGAGGTAACAGAGGGATTGGCTGACCTGAGGACGTACCAGCAGGGAATGTCTGTGACACCAGGTCCCAGTGCTGGCTGAACTCCTATCCTTGTGGTATGCTCAGGTTCAGATCCTCCATGAAGTAAGTGCAACAGTTATATCCAGAATGTAATTGGTGCATATCAGGTACATTTTTAGCTCAACAAATCAAGTGGTTTTTCATGAAAAGGGGAAGAGTACCTTATGCACCCGCTGCCTTCTATAAAAGGGGCACCTTTCACTCACAACATCCGTTATGAGTGTGCACAGCATTTGTACTGCCTGTTGCTGCTGCTACTGCTGTTGTAGTAGTTGTCAGTAATTCAGATGAGATCTGTGACCGGGAGACCTGCTACGGGCAATTTTCAACTTCTGGTAGCTAACATATATTGTCACCTGATCATCCTAAGAGAAAAGCACATACTTTCTGGTGAGCAAGGCTGCCTGTTCCTGCTCTATCCTCATCCTCATCTCAAAATGGGGTGGTTACATGTAGGATGAGTTGGAATTAAGCATATAGATTAACATATCTTCAAGGAATCACATCTGACCACGGCTGGTCTGCTAACAGCACCTATAGAGCCTGCCCTGTGCCTACTCACCACTCCTTGTCTTGTTCCTCTCTGCTGGTGGTAAGTTGAAGCTGACATTTCCCTTGCTGGGCTTCCAGCTCTTTATTCACACTACCAGTTCCATCCCTGTCTATGGACTGAGAGGTGTACCAGAGCGTGCTTGAACAATGGGTGCAGTATAACCTTGAGGTGTAGGAGAGGGATTCTGTGTCATATCCAGAGCCTGTGACTTCAGGCAGGCATGGAAGGAAGGAGAATCAGCAGACAGAAGTCCCTCAGTAAACCACATCAATAATCAATTTGCTATTGACATAGAGCCACAGAAAGCAGCAGTCCTGCCGGAAAAATAACTTACAAGATTTCAGTTTGTTTTCCACATGGAGGAAATCAAGGTAATTTTTAAACTGATGGCATGACACAGGATCGGTGACTATTTACGTGAGTCGCCTATGGATGTTTAGGGATGTCTAAGTTCCTGTCAAATTATGTACACTGCATACAGTTTCTAGCGTTGCTGGAGGACTCTGCTTTGCTGAGGTGGCTGAGGTTTGAATGCTGGAATAGTCTTCCTTTTGTTTGCTGGACAGCAAAATACTCTAGCTAGGCTACAGCAAGTGTATGCATTCCTCCTTCCTTTTCCAGTTTCTGAATTGAAAACTGCTAAGCTTAATGAAAACACTATCTATCCCCTTATCTTTGGAGAGATATGCTATCTGCTTTTTAACCATCTGTTCCATTACTTTTCAGTTTTTCCATTTTCACTACTTAGTGTAAAGGAGTTAAGCAGAGATTTCTAACATTTGCCTTCAAATTCTCAGCTTTCACAGGAAAGACTTTCAGATGTGATTCACTTGCATTTCTGTAGTTCCACTGTGAAGGAGCAGTCTGTCTATAAGTTTGTACTATTTCTCTCTACGTTGTTTCTGATTACCTCTCTGGTCTGATTTCATATTCATTCCCACAGCCTTGAAGCCTACTGATGGGTAACTTAAGCAGAGCTCTGTGGGACACTTTTTTTTTCCCTGTGGATGGCCAAGGACAATGAAAAGCAACGAAAGATTATGGTCTTTTCCAGAGGATTAATCAATCATGATACAAAGTGAATTTATAATTTTTTTTTTTCCAATTAGATTCCAAATAGTTGATAATTGAGCAATTTTGTTCTTGGTGTGGGAATGCTCTTAGAACAGTAGAAAGTCTTTGAAAATGTAATTCTCTCTGGGGTGGTCTAACACACCATGAACCTTACAAGCTTCCAGGCTTAATGGGCTTTCCTTCCAGCTTGCCAGCTCTAATTAAAGGCAAACTCTGTTTCAGGATGTTATTCTATTAGCTTGCATAAAATCATTTACATTTGCATGAGCCTGTCAAAACTCATATTCAAACCTGCCTAGTCTCCTGAATGAAGCAGGAGATTTCCTTTCTGTTTTCTTCTGGACATCATGATCTTTTGAATTAATTGTTCGAACTCTTTGCTTCTGCAACTGTAAACCTGACAGGTAGTGCATTTCTCATTAACAAGGTATTGTGCTAGTTCTGGTGTCTCACTGCTACTTTTCTTCATGCTGCATAGTAAGACTGTTCCCTAGTCAAAGAAAAAGTAAGTCAAATGGTCTGGGACTCTATAAAAATGACTGGCTCTACATAATGGCACAAATGTATTCTGGAAAAAGAAACATGACAAAATATTCAGTATTATGTATTCTCACATTCACAGGAAAAACCTCGTCGAATTTACATTATTCTCCTAGTTAATTTACAACTTAATAGGAGCTACTATGTTTAAGTGTGATTATGTCCTATAACCCAGAAAATGGAGTGATAGGAAGCCAGCAAAACTATTCCTACAAAGTATTTGTAAAAATATTGGCCTTTACTCTGCAAAATTGAATAATAATAATGTAAAACAATTGACTGTTCTTTTCTTGTTATATATATCTGTTTTATTTACTTCCACAATTAAAACATTAATGAGAACAAAAAAGAGCAGAATCTGTCATGACTCTAGTTGTCTCCGTCCAGGAAATTTGCAAACTACAAATCATACACTTTCACTCTATTGGTACATAGCTGCTTCAATAGTAAAATAGGATGCTTGTCCATGTAGAACAACTCTGTAAATATGTTTGAGACAGATACTGTAGCATATTGCATCAAATGCAAATTCCAAAGTGATTTTTCAGATAGATAAAGTGTAATTATACACTTTGAGTTTTAGCTAGGGCCATTCAGCCATACGCTGAATTTATTTCATACTGCTTTGTAATGTCTGAGTGCTTCACTGGACGTTAATGGTTTTAACTTCACAATACCATTGAGATATGGTGTTATGATTAACTTTATTATGCAAAAGCAGAACTTAGACACTAAGATACATAGGATACAAATAAAAATTCATGGGAAAAAAAAGAAAATATCTGGTCAGCTCAGCTGGTCTTGGATCACACCCAAGCTTATATATAAGACCTGAAAGACACTATCATTGCCAAACAGTCTCTTAAGTGAAAAATTATTCTATTATGAAAAAGTAATGGGATCTTCAATCAGTGCAAGTGATATAAGCTGTAGTTTGAAATGCCAAGAACATTGAAATGTCAGTGTTTGTACTAAATAGTCTCCAAGGGAAAAAAATAATGTCATCAGTAGTTCTCTCCTGAAGGAAAAACAATTACACTGGGACAGTTTTTCTTACTATTTTCTAATTGAATAGTAAAGTATTTGACTTGTGTTTATAACAGAATTACTATCCCTGAAGCCTTCAGGTGTGTATCTGTTAACATCACTTTCTTGATGCAGGCATTTTCATAAAATATTGTCAGCAAAGAACTCCTGCAGCAAATGCATCGATATATCTGTTAGTAGTGTTGGTTTCGCTCAGGAAAAAAGTCTCCTCACACAAAGAGTTCATACAGCATCTCTGATAGGACTCCAGGATTGATCTGACATTAGTGCACAAAATACTGTTTACACAGATTGCTGGAAATGTAAATGTTAAATTGACAATGTATTATAAAAATACCAGTTGGTCTTAGGTGATATGATTTAGCTATTAGAGAATTTACTATGGACTATATATTGAAATTCTACCAATTTTTACAGATGTTTCTGTCCTCTGTGATATTTGTAACTGTAGTGAGCTTTAGTTTACCAAGCTCCAGCTTCTGTCAGGATTAAAAGGCTCCCCAAAGCTCATTACAATTATATGTATCAATGAAAGCTACAGCAACACTCGTGCTGGAAAAACAGGTTATAAATTATCTAATGAGAGAGGTCAAACAAACTGAAACCTTCATCTCAGGGTCTCATTATGTACTATTAGTCTGATAAACTCATATGTTGGGATACTCAGGAAATAATTTTTTTTTCATAATGGTTACTGTTAAGAAGGGGAAAAAAGGCAGAGAACCCTTGATATTCAACCATGTTCTATTTCATAATTCTAGCGGATGTATTTGGACCACTGTAATGACCCGGCAACGCTGCACAGCATTTTAGTGTGTCAGCTTTTGTGGAATATCTCTTCTAGACCTGTACTTTATGTTACTGCCCATCTGATTTTTGGAGTGAGAGATGACTCCTGGACCCAAAATGCTTCCAAGGTAGTGAGATCTAAGAAGCAGCCGATTAGTGTCTGCCTCTGGCCATCGTGGTATGATTTAAGGTGCTCTTGTTCCCATTTAGCTCAGTTCTTCAATTGTAGGATTATTTAGCTCTACTAACCAAAATATCCTGTAAACATAGATGTCATCTTCCAGCTCACCTCAGTAGTTTATTTATTCCTTTCCCTTAAGTTTTCTGTTCTGTGCTGAGTCATTTGGCACATCCTTTGCATCATAATTAATAGAAAATCGCAAATAGTAGCTTCCCATTTCTTTTGATTATTTGCATGTTTGTTAAGCAATCAAAATTATTCTAGGAGTCAGAAGAAAACTCTTGATGGAGTAAGAACAGATTATTTCTGTTCTGATGCAAAGTAAACCACCTTTAGCTTTAATCTTAGAAGTCAGAAATTGATACCAGATTTTTCAGCAGATTATTGGACAAAATTCTGTAAGCTGACCCTTCTTAGAGGAAGACTTTTGAGTTCTGTCTGTTCCCACTCAAGCTATTACACAAGTGTTGGGTTATGAACCCCACCATTGTCATCTATAAGGAGAATTTCAGCTACATCTCATAAGATACTCTGGTATTTCTTCTTACAGTTTTTTAGTTCACTAGTTTACTAATTTTCAGATATTGTTTTGGAATGTCATAGTGTATTTTCTTTTACTTTTTCCCTATGAAATCAACGTTGCATATGCTGCAATTGTATTTGAAAAATCCTTGTGTGGCTTTCTCTCACCTGCTTAGATTAAAACTCTGAAGCAATGCTAAAGAATAATATCAGTCTGCTGCTTCTTTTCTTGAAGCAGTCTGAATAATCAATAACTTTTTTAGTATTTAATGTATTATCAGAAATATCGATTATTCATTCCAATTCTGGTAAAAGAACACAATTATCAAGGATAAAATGATTGCTTATTATTACAAATACCAAGAAGATTCAAAGCATCTGAGGTCTAAAATTGTTGTGTAAGCAAAAAGTGCTTTAATATGAATTCCAGCACTGTGAAGAACGACATTCTGTGTGTTGTTGGTTTTTTTTCTATCACAGAAGAGACTGCCTGAAATGAATGACAAATGCAGTTACGGTGACGGAGATCTGAAGTGGTTTCATTTAAGTGTCTCTGGTGAATAAGTTGACCAAGGCTTCTACCTTGAACTTTCATAAGGAGGTGAATAAAGAATAATGTAAATTCTGCATGTGCTTGTGCTGAGACAGTCTGTTAGATGACTACATTAGTTAAGCTATTAATACATTGGTAGATAGCTGGAATTGGAGAGGCGTAGCTTCTTACTGATCTCCTGCATAATTTCAAGTTTAAAGAAATCGCAAAATTGTGAGAGGGGGGAAAAGAAGTGTTTGGCAAAAGCAAAGAAGCAGTGACATGAAGGCCAAAATTTAATATGGAGCTTAGTGTGTCGTGAGCCTGCAGAATCTCTTAGTCTTGCTTGCATAGATATCAGCCTGTTTTCCTTGTCTTCAGGGATAGGACTGCAGTGCTCCTTTTGTGAACCACAAATAAAAGGCAATGGTCTGCACAATTCAACTACTAACAGAATCAACTCACTCACTTCAGGCTGGATGTCCCTAACATGAAGGACACAATATGTCAAAACCCCCTAAAATTTTAAGAGATGTACATACAATAAGTGTTACTTCCTCTCTAAGAGAACTTTTTACAATACTTTTGCCATCAAATCTGAGGATATTGAACACTGATAGAATATTTAGAAATTGTAGGGGATTGATTATTAGTGGCTGTTCAGCGTCAGCATTGTGCTGGATGCATGCTATGCCCAGAAACCTGTGGTAGGAAGTCCAGCCCTGCTTTCATTCATCCAAGGTGAATTTTGGAGGTATGTGGATGAGCTAAAGGCTGTCTGGACACAGATGCATTTCCTCTCTGAATCTCAATGTTCTGCCCTGTGCTGCCAGGAAGCAGAGTGCGACCTGAGTGAATCGTGCGCTTCTCTTTCATAGGTTTATACCTTTCAGTGCAACTTATTTATTCCTTCCAATCAGCAATTAAGATGAAGGGACAAGGGAGGAAGCACTGTGGAAATAGCAGCTCTTTCAGTTTAAAAATGGAGGGAAGACTGTACTTTCTCTCTGCCTTTTCCCAACTTAAATTTGACCGTGCTTAGAACATCGCTAAGTAGATTACCGTAGACCTTACAGATTGAGAAATGAAATGCAGGATCCAGCCCAAGGGCATTTCTGTCTTTGAACGTGTGTTTGTTGCAGTTCACAGGCCAAACTCCTCTGAATACACAGCTCCCAGGTTGCCTTGTCTTACATTAGTCAGCAGTTTTTTCTTATCTCAACAATAATCTCTCCTTACTCATAACTCCAAATGTCCTCTAAGTTTTATAATGACAGATCTGCCACTACTTCAGCAGCTTCCGTATGCCCTTCCTCTCTCCTGGCAGGGCTCCCTGATGTCCTCCCTGTCTCTTGGCACATCTCTACTTTGAAGAGTTAGTATTCCTTTCACTTTTCTCTTTGGCATTTCCATTTCTCTCATCATTAATAAATGTGCAAGTTCTGTGATGCCCTATTAATCATTCAACTAAAGTTACCAGGTAGGTGGGTTTTTTTCAATATAGATATTTTTTTTTTCCCTTCTTGCTCTTGCACTGTCACTTTGATTGTGTTTTAAAAATACTTGATATCCATAAATTATTCTAACCATTTTTTTTTTCTACACTTTTGTAAAATTGGAAATTGTGTATTAACAAAATATGTAACAAAGTTCTACCAACCTTCACATTCATGACCTCAAGAAAATTCAGGTGGAAACCAAAAGATGCAGATTTAAAAGCTTTAGATGTATTCTTCAAGGAGAAAAGAAAAAAATGTAATGAATAAAAATAGATTAATTTGTTTCTCTATTCCTGATCTTTAGTCTGAAAGGAGTTATTTCATTAAATTACAGAGAGATATTTGTTCGTTTAGAAAATATGAATTGTAGGATTTCCATATTATCAAAATTTAAAAAATAATTTCCAAAGAGGTGAATGATCTACTTAATTCACCTAAGAACCTATAGTCTAATTTAATATTTTTCTAATATATAGCTTGATCCTGAAGTGGAATTTCCTGTATTTACCTGAATCTGCTTTGACTTCAGTGATAAAATTTCAGAAGATGCCCCGTTTTCTTTAAAATTGTTGAAAGTATAAATCATTATAAGTAGACAAGTATAATAGATGCTAAAAAACATATATTTGTTTTATGTAATTTTATTTATCTCCGTCTATTGGTGCCTTCTAGAGTTAGAGACACACAACTGCTTTTAGTAGCCAAGAAAAACATAATAAAAATGCATATAATAGAATGTATTTTTATCCCCAGGCTATTAAAGTAAAATCCAAAGGATAATGTATCTACTTCTGAAATTGTAGGAAAAGTTACACTGTAGCCATGTTGAGAATACAAAGTATTATAGTTTTCCTCTGTCCATTACTGAATGCTATTGCTTAGCTCACATTAATGGTAACAAGCAAAAGAGATGCTTAACACTTATTCTCATAAATTTCTATTCTTCAGTAGAACTGGAAGCCAAAACAATGCACAAACAATGCACTTTGTGGCCATTAGACTTCAGGTACAGAAAGAGTAATAAAGAGTAGTCCTTCCTACTCATTTATTGGCTTATTTACTATTAAAAGTGTATACATAGATATTTTTATGAGCTGAAGTTAATTCAGATCATTTCTATTTTCTGAATAAGATGAAGTGTTACGCTTTCATCAGGAATATAATCTTCTCATGTGTTGCTGAATGTCCTTTCAGTATGCATGAGTGCTCACAACTTGGAGCACCAACGAATTAATAGTCTGCACTGCCTTTTCAAAGAGGGAGTCGAGACGCATGAGTCACTTTACTATTGATTCAGGGACTGAGACTGCCAAGTTGCTACCAATAAAGTAATTTCCTAAAATCCTAGCAATTATGGTCTAAAATTTATCACTGTCTTTTTTGCAGCAAAACGTGACTTTTAAAAAGACAGAAGAAAATGGAAATCCAGTGATGTTCAGATGGCAATAGCAAAGCTCTTTGAAATAGTGCTGTATATAGGAGGAAAGTATGTGGATAGCAGGGAAAAAAAAAGCCATTGTTTTTATGTGTTTTATCTAAAATCATTAGGGAGAAAGGATTTTAAATGATGATTCATCTCTGGCACTACAAATCATGTTATGGTTCAAGAAAAAAACTTGAATTGACTCAATCCCAGACACAGTGTACTATTAAATGAAGGTGAAATGGCCTCTACGTTGACAAAATGTATGGTTACCTAAAGAGTTTCTCATTTCTCAGAAATGGTTGTAGATTAATCAGATAACGGTCAGATCCATTGTATTATTTTCACTGCTCTTACTCTGCCACGAAGGAACCCCATGTCATTTCTCCTTCCTTTAAGTATGTCCACAACTATCTTACTGCCAGGGCTAGCAGAATAAGCCTGTAGGATTCTGCCATGATGTGACTACAAAATGTCTCTTTCTTTCAGACCACTATGTTAACGAGGTATTCAGTTATTGAATTTATTTGGTTCCTTTGTTTTCTTGCTTCTCAATCTTGCTGTATTTCAACAGAAGTAGAATTTTAGGGCCCAGAAATATCTACTAGAGACTTGAAAGTCCAACAGTTGAAACAGGAAAGAAGCATTAATTATATATGTACGTGGGTTTTTTTGCTGTTGATGCTTCAACCCGAATAGTATTCACCTGAAGTTACTAAACACAAAACCTGCTTCCTCAATTTCATCTCTGATCTCAGTGGGATGCAAATCACCTGCTATTATGAAAGTTTTCAAATATTTGTGGCAGTTTCTTCACCCCAATGGCACAGTCATTGATATGTTATGAGAAGAGATACAAAAGAATATGAGAACCAACCCTTAGTGTACATCAAAATGCACACAACCCTACTTCAAATGTAACCCTGGGCTTATTCTTTCTCTCAACTCAAAAGCTATGCTGCACCTTGGATAAGGTACCTTTGCCCTTCCTAAGGCTAAGAATTCCTCAGGGATATTTCTTCTGGCAGCTTCTGTCTCCTCTGACAGTCTCTTTCCAGAGTGCCTTCAGCTGTAGATGTGTGATCTCTCTTGCGCTGAACCCTATCTCTATCCATATGCAGGTTATCATACCCTAGGGCTCCCTCTCCCTCCAAGAATTGAATATTCTCCACTGGAGAGTTCTAGCATCAGCTTTTGCCTGTTTGTACTTAATTCTTTCCAGTCCCCAGCCATGTACTTAGCTCTAAGCATTCCCTCTCTTTAAACTTCATCCTCACCCTACACTGAGCCAGGGCCCTTTGATTCATCCAGAAACAAAATGATAGCTATATAAAAATCCCCGGTTTCCTTTGACAGTTCTTCTCTATCGTTATTTCCTTTGTAGCTCTGGGCTTTTCCTTTCAACCCTAAACTGAGTCTTAGACAAGACACCCTTGGTCTTCCTTGCTTCCTCACAAAGAAGAGTCATTGTTGCGTTTTTTGTTTTCCTTCTACAGGCCCTCTGTGACTGTTTTACATCTGTAGCGGGGGATTTTTCCTTTCTTTCACCATATAATTGTAGGCTGAGCCATTGATCAAATTCCAGGGACTCCATTCATGGACTAAACCAGTAGCAGCTCTAATGCTGCTTAGTTTCTGGGGATGTCCGTGAAGTATTTTGCTGTAAGCTTGTGTTTATGCATGTCATTGTGTAATGTACTGGAGATTTAGGAGAACGATGCCGTAGAAAACATGAACAGTTTAGGGTATTTGCTATCAGAACAGTATTAAGGAAAAAAAAAAATATGTAGCTATACTTTGGAAAACTGAATGTCCTTGTAAATGTTTCCTATATGTTACCGTGCCTTTTTTTTGTTGTTAGTTTAGCCTGTATTACCAGAGAAAGTCACACTAAAATTTATTCTGCACAAGATCTCTGTAATGCACTAGTGGAAGTTGTATTAATGTGAGCATTAAGGGAGAGAGAAGTATGGAAACCTGTCACATGTGACAAGTCACTACACACCGCACATTGCTCCCACTTCTACAACTTATGTTCATATGACAAGTTACCTTTGTTGTGTTATTTGTGACACTGGTAGCACAAAATGACAAAAATCTCAGTGAGGTTTGAACAGCTCTATTGAGTTGGCTCCAAGGTAAGAGGCGTGCCCCTCAGCTGGGCAGAGATGCTGGATTTTACTTTGTGTCGCCTTCTCTTTATGCAGATTTTGTTTAAATCTGCTTCCAGTTTCACCCCCAAAATGTGCAATTTGCCATTGAGATTGAACCAAGATACTTAGGAAATCCCACAGGAAGGCTGGAAATATATTTCATTCTCTGAAACAATTTCTTGTAAGGATTTAGAGATAGATGATCATCTTAGGTGAATGCTCTAACCGCACTGACATTACTTTCTGCAGGAGACCATATTCTTAATAATCTGGCCATTGCTTTTTATTTAGCTGGGATGAAGGCCTTTTAGGTCTGCACAGAGATAGACATAAACAAGGCATGCCCAGAAAATGGCAAGATTTAAGGCATAGGTCCTTAGCATTGATATTGGCTGCCTTAACTGACATATGATGTATTTTAAGGTATACGCATAGGACACTTAGGGTTATGGAGTGCATTTCAAGGACCCAGAGGCCAAACTCACTCCAATAAGTTGGGATTCAAAGTTAAGAGCACAAACACTTTAGGTGCCATAAATTCTGGGTAATCAAATGAAGATGGTCCAGAAATGCTTCTCTCTTTCCATTTACACACTGGAAGACTTTAATGATTTTGCTTTTGGCTCAGATATGATTTCGGTGTTCGAGTCTAGAAGCCTGCCTCTGTAGAAAATCCTGCACTAATTAACTCAATAATTCCTTTTTTTTTTTTTTTAATAACCAAAATTATATATTTTTTGCTATTGTTATTAAGCAAAATTTAGCAATGATAAGGAATTTCTTCAGGATATAATTGTTTTGAACTTCTTCATGCTTTAAAATTCACTAGTTGAGCTACTATGAATGCACTATTTTTCATGAGATTTATGTATAAAGAATGAGTTTTGAGGATCAAAGATAACTTTTAGAGACTCTTCCAAGAACTCTTGAAATGAGGTAGTATATGGTTCTGAAATACTGTACATTCACTGAAGAACATCTCTTCCATGAAATGTGGAATTTCTGGGAGATGGAATGCTTAGTATGACTGCACCCTAAAACTT
>VWZK01016261.1:0-37260 GCA_013396935.1 Baryphthengus martii | reverse complement strand
TGTACAAAAAAAAAAAAAAATGTTATTTGAAAGTAGTTTCAAATACAATCTCAGGAATTCAATTTTGTTTTCTCTATGACATTAATACAGTTGCAAAAGTAGCTGAGAGTGTGGAAGTAGAGTGGATACTTGCTAGATAGATTCCTCTGTTTCATTGGATGTGACACCTGAACAGGAAAAACCAGGAACTTCTGCAATGCATTGAAATAGCTAGATTCTATTTGAATGCCATGGAATGAATAGGTAAAATCAAGTTCCACATACTTAAATACAAAATGCTTGGAAAAAGAAAAAGAATTTATTTTTTTTCCTGTGTTTGAAAAGAACATAAGTGTGATTGCAAAGTCGTATCAGAAGGATGATGTGGCCTTCATTTAATCCTTTGTGATGAAAAATCGAGGGAATATCTGACTCTATCTTTTAGCCAGTAAGCTGGTGTAGAAGAAAAATAGGTTCCGTGAATGTGGATGGGAAGGATCCAAATACTCTTACAGGTGTGCTGACTCTTGACTACATTTACCCCAGATACCAGGGTTGGTCCCAGGATCTCTGATAGTAAGAAAATGATGTTCCTTCTCTCAGATTCCTGATGCTTCTCCTTTCCCTTCTTATAGACTGTTTTCAAGCACTTTTCTCTCATTTTCTAGATTTGTCCTCCCTTCTGAGCACTCTCTGTAGGCATACCTGTTCCTTAATACCCTCAGTGAAGAGGGGTCACAACAGGTTTTTTCTCTGATGTGTGATTTGAGCTGTCATCATACAGACCCTTTGTTGCATGATATCACACCTTTCCTTTGACAGGACCCCTTTTTCAATGTGTGGTACAGATGGCACTCTCACTGAGATGCTTTTCAGCCTTCTGGTTTACTACACTGTTAGCATGAGCTCCTAATCCTCACTTACGGTGCACTGCTCAAAGCAGGTTTAAATACAGGAAGACATGGTCTTAGGGAGTGGTAACGAAGGAGCTTCTTGTTGCTTTACTAGCTATAGATCCTGGAAGATATTTGGAAAAGTACAGATGAAGAGGAAGAAGCGTGTCAGAATGAAGAAGGTTATGAGTTACCCACAGAACTGGAGTCTGTCTCTGCTGTGAAATTCTTTTTATATGTAGCTACTCACCTTCTGTTTGTTACTTTCATCACTCTGAATTTTTCAGGCAACCAGCTGAGCTTTCTGAAGATTACTTAAAGAACCTAGTATGGGACTTTCCTATATGGTAATTCCTGTAGCACCACTTTTTTTTCTCCTTGTGTATCATCTTTATTCAGTCTCAAGTCTTGGATAGACGATCTTACTTGGGTAGAATTTGAACAATTTGTGTGCTTACATTTTCTTTCAGATCTTACTTGTGTAGGCTGAGGAATTTGTGTACTTGGTATTTTTCAGGTTGTGGCAGCCCTTTCTTATCAAGTATGTTGAGCCTATTGCAAGTATGCTACAGATGGAATACAGGAAGCATGTGCACAGCATTGATTGCACTTTTGGGGGAGTCAGGAGCAAGAAAACAAGTAAATGTCCAAGATGTGAATGTCACACAACCATGTAGTACATAATCTCTAGACAGGTACTCCCTTAAAAAGTGTCCCCCTTAACAAATTACTTTTTCTGTTGCTGTGCACAGTGTCAGTAAATTTAATTCATTCAGGATATGATTGCCTATTATATATATCTAGGTTACAAACAGAAATGTCGTAACTTATCTTACTTTGGGTATTGCTGACTGTTCATGCTGCCATCCTATATTTAGCTGGTATTTTATAGCACAATTTATGAAACCAGCATTCTATGCATTTTTAGATTTGCATTCAGTGAGGGAAATTACTTATTCTTTAAGAACTTTATCATAGGTCATTATATCTAGGTAAACTATTAGACTGTGTTCTCAATAGGAATTTTCAACATTAGTTGAAGTGTTAAAACACCTGTTGACTGGCTGAAGGATACATTCACATATGTGTGATCACTGCAGTTTTTCTCAGAGCAAATCCTTCTTCATTTGCTACCCTCCTAGGTAAAGTCATAATGACTTTAACTTTGGAGTTAGAGCCGAATCAAAGATCTTTTTATTGCAGCATAGCAGTTGCAGCTCTCATTTATTCTTCTTTTGAGGAACTGAAAACTGCTAACAATTCTATTGCGTAGAATACAGTACATTTAACATTCAGTCTGTCCAGAGGAGTATTTTGGCTACGGTTTGTGGATCTTTTCGGGCTATAATGCTTTTCTCATTCCTTCTCCTTGCCATGCTTATTCACTACTTTGGACAGAAGCTAATATTTTGTATCTATATTAAACCAGTTTGAATCAGACTCCTTAGCAGAAGCCAGATGTCTCTGGGGCTGCGGATGTAAGAGCTCTATTGGCATCTTGCTCCCTTCCTGGAGATTAAAACTTAACTATGTCATGATACCTAGTAATCTTTTTTTTTTTTTCCCTCTAATTTTTTTTGCAGTCTGTATGTGTATTTGAGGCAGAACATCTATTACATGTTACTGTCTATTGTATGTGGAGCAGAAATGCGTTTGTCTTACTAATCCAAGACCGTATGTTTTGCACACCAGCGATTCAATTTTCTAATGTTGTGGTAAAGCCACCTACAACATTTTCCTTGTCTGTACAAGTGGGAGTTGGAAGAAGTAGGTTAATTCTCAGCTCAGTCACAGAAATGTCTGTATGATGTTAATGAGCCAGTTAACTTACTGAGCTCCAGTTTCCAAATATATGAAATAGAATACTATCAACTGTGCATCACCAATTCAATAACAATTTGGAATTGCTTTTTTCCAAAAGTACATGTGACTAACAAAACGTTTTGGAGAATTTGTTACTGAATTGAGCTGACCTTTCTCGCATTAGTTATGTCTGTATTAGCAATAATTCTACAACAGAAGATCTATAGAGTGAAACTGTGCTGGGGGCCTCACTTGCAAACTAAAGGAGTTTATTTTTGACTAACTTTACTCTGATCCCATGGAGTGAATGGTTGGAATGCAGGAAGTAAGCTCCTGGATCATATCTTCTCACCCAATTTCAACTTAAAGAAAAGCATTTATTTGCTCCAGGACCACTCCAAAATGTAACCTAAGACATGGTAAATGCAGGTGATTAGTACATTCAAAAGTACACTGCTGATGCAAACTAAAACACTAATGCAATTGCACCCTTTGCCTCTTGCTGTCGAATCATATTTGAGTACAGTAGTTTTTTTCTGTGTTCTCACAGAAATCAAATAGTATAAATTCTACCCTCTAATAAAAAGACCAGATTCAGGGTATTTGGTTCTCTCAGACCAGTCAGACCAGTCATCTGTGATAGCTCCCAACTCTCCCTCTCCCTCGAACTGTAGTCTGGCAACAAATTCCTTCTCCAAATCTTTTTAGTGCTAATTTTGAAAGGAATTTTTCTAAGGATCTCAATTTTTCCAGACATTGTTTTTCTCTCTCTTCTCTCCATTAATTAGGTCATTGTGATATAAGTACAAACCTTGTACAGGGCAGAAGTTGTAATTGCTTTATAGCTCTGTGTCACAGGTGAAAGTTCTCCTTTGGGGAAGACTATGAAGAATAAGAAATAAAAATCACTGCAGCTGCTTGTTTTAAACACAGGGAAAGCAATAGACCTGTAGGTTCCAACCTGGTGAAAAACAGAGAGAAGCCTCATAACTCTTACAATCGTAATAAAGGCTGGTAGTGAGGCAGGGAAGACGACCTGTGATAAAATCCAAACTATAACATTTGCAGACAATGATTCCTCCTCAATTCTGAGATAATTTTGGAACACTTTCACAAGGATAATGAGATAGGAAAAGGGTATTTCATAGAAACTTTATGAAAGAATTCTTATCACACGTACAAAAAGGAACTGAAAAGTGTTTTATTGTATTTCAGTCTGTCTGTCTTGTAATACTGGCTGGAATATAACAGTAACTAAGCATTCATCAGCTTGCACTTGGGGTTTCAAAGGAAACCAGATCTTGTGTTTGAAACAGTCAAAATGTGTATGTGAAACTATGCAGAAAATTACACTAGTAAATTTATAGATAAACTTTAAATAATATGTTCTGACTAAATAATCTCTAAACTCCCATCAATTCTACCTCTGACCTCTGTCTGGGCAGAGTGCCATGCTGGTTTTCAAATGGGATCCGTTCCTGAAATCTGTTCATTTGTAAGTAAGAAGTCTGCTGCTTGTTCATACAAGTTGCTGTGTGACTACATAAAAATTTTTTACAAAATATTCTTACTACGTGTTCCAATAGACCAAATAATAACAATGTCTTCAAGAGCAAATGTCTGTATACACATACATATTGTACTAAAAGCCCTGAGCCTGATTTTACAAAAGAATTATAAGCACTTATACTATCACTAATGCAAAGAAAAAAACTGTCACCATCATGCCGTGCTTACTTGCCAGATGCAGTCGTATAAAGCTTAGTGCATAGACATGCCAATGAACTCTTCTTATATATTCCTGTTAGACCAAAGATACGTAAAATTTCTAGCACAACTTCTTGGATTGTTTAGAAATAAAATAAAAAGAGACTTAATTCTTCCTCCTTTTACGCACCTAGAATGGCAGGATTATCCTAAGGGATCTTTTTCAGTATTTCATTTTTTCATCTATTCATTCTAATTACCTAAAACAGCTGTAGAGAGAGCAAGGAGCCATGTTTGAAAATGAAACAAGCTGCTAATGAAGATTGCCATCATTCATGCAGTGGGAGCTGCAGTTAATCTCTCAGGGTCAGTTGATACGGATATAAGTATCGTAATAAGATTTATTCTACCGTCAGCATAATGCAAAACTAGAATACAAAATTTCCCAGGCTTCAGTATTTGCAACTAAATGTATTTCACACTTAAATTCATTTTTTTCAATAAGATAAAATACACAACATTTTTTAAAAATGAATTTTCACTTAATACGCTGTTCAGGAAAAGCTAGTAAGACCAGTGTATTCAAACTTTGTAAACCTTTTTTTTGTGCAATTAGATATCTTTCTCCTGATATCTATCTATTTTTCATTTCAATTTCCCTGCAATTTTTCAGGAATATTCAAATAAAAACTAACTTTACAGGTACAGCAAAAACTTATTAATATTTTTTTGAGGCATCTGGCTAAGTTTGCCCAAACAAAAGGAAAATTAATTTCATCTGAATGCTAACAGTCTGTGATGGTGTCCTACTCCCACCTTCTGAGCTAAGATAAGGCTGGATGGGCCACTCCCACAGGCTCCACCAAGAGCCATCTCTTCATAATGTCAACTGTGGTGGTTAACAAGCTCCTTAAGGAGTCCACCCCTCCAAAGGATGGGTACTTGTCCATATTCACATGCAAATGATTGTTTGGAGTTTATTCTTTCCAGGAATGCACACTTGGCTTTGTTAACATCAGAATGATTTTTCTCACCTTTTGCTTTCCTTGAAACAGTATCTAAGTGGGGTCTCAGCAACCACTTGGCAGAGAACAAGGGAGTAGAAGGGGGAACTCTTTCCAAATGAACTTCGGCTATGGTCACAGCTAGCTATTTTCTTCCTGGCCTGTTTTAAATTGCACTTGTGTTATTATGCACTAGGATTTCCCCAGTGCATCTTCTTTATTCAGGTATTTGAAGCAGAAATTGGGCTACACAGAGATTCTGATTTACATAAAACTGAAAAAATTTCACTTGTCTTGGTTTCATTGCAGCACACAGTTATGCACATCTTAGCATATAGCTCACTCTGTGATTCTGCTTACAGTTCCCATACTAAAAATTGTTATACTCTGAAAAAAAAGTAACTCAAAGTAAACCCAGGCCTTTTGTAGGTTTTGTATCACAATGACTTCTGATTTATTTATTTATTTATTTTCCCCAAATTTCAAAATATCTTTATGGGGGAATATCTGTTGTGTAAAAAATTCCAGCTTTTTAAAAGAACTGACAAAATCTCTGTTAGGTCTTTGGAAATACAATCTGAATATCAATATCATTTCATATCACCTTTTTAATTTAGCATACTGGGTAGTACATATGTGGATGTCACATACGTGGGTGGCTTTCTAATCAGTTCTACAAGCCACAGACAGTTTTATTAGAAACTGAGCTGTTGATAGTTTGTATATGAATACCATTAATTCAGTAAAAATCCTAAAATGCATGGAAATGTTAAATTCATGGATTGCATTAACTTATAAATTATTTTGCTCTTAGCCTTTTCTATGCAAAAACTTGATTCTGCCTTTCAAGCAATGTGTTACTTCTTTGACTCCTAGGAGAGGGAAATACCATTAGATGGTAACTTAGATAATTTTTCCATTATTATCTGACCCTCTGCTATCTTATCACTGTCTTCTATTACTGTTAGAGGTTCTGTCAGTTCATGGCTTTGCATTTCAGAGTGTCATCTGGAGATCAAATATTTTGCTAGGGAGCTGTGCCAGTGAAGAGCAGTGATCAAAGATACACAGTAAACAAAACAAATTACTCAGTGTCTATGTGGTTAAACTGACTCAGTGCTGTTATTACATATTATTCATACTAGAAGAGCAGTCATAGGACAAAACTAATGTATAGAAAGTTTTGATAACTGTCTATAATAAGAACACATAGGAGTACATAGGATTGTAAAGGAGAGGTCAAATCAAGCATTCTAAAGAGAATTTCAAATGGTCTATGCCTTTAAGAACAGTGTTATTTTAGTGTCAAAAGGCACAAGTCTTTTACTGATAATCCGTTATGACCGAGCATTTAAGAAGCAAGAATAGAAAACCCCTATAATTTTTTTCAAGAGTAAAATGAAATAACATTTTTTAGGGGCAAGACTTCCGAGAATTAAAATTTAAGAGTTAAAAAAAAACCCAACAAAACAGAGATAAAGTGAATTGTCAAGAAAAATATGCAGGATGATGCAGATAAGACAGACCTCGTAATCAACAAACCAGATCCTATCAATGTGTGTAAATACCTAATGGGAAGATGTGAATTCTCAGTGGTACCCAGTGACAGGGCAAGAGACAAAGGGCACAAATTGAAATAAAAGAGCCAGAGAGAAGCTGAAAAACAAACTTGTTTTCTTGGTGTCAGTAGTTAAAGTTAGCCACGCTGATCTCAGAGTCCACTGGCTGCAGAACAGCAAATTCCCACCAGTTTCCTGTCCCACTGTCAGCTATGTGAACCTATTTGCGCCAGGGGCAGTTTTCAGGCACCTGGACAAACTAGAAGGTAACAGCTTGATGAGCACCAGAGCAGAGTACCTGGCAAAGAGAAGGAAGTACAGTGTCCTTTTGGTTGGCAGCAAGCTTATTTCAGGTGTAGACATAGAAAATTGCAAAGCCTCTTATCTTTATGAGCAATACAGCCTGTGTGTAGCATTTCTAGGGAGCCAGTAACACAACAGGAACCACAGGTTTAAAAGAATACATTTGTGGTATTTAACAGCTTTATATTGGGTACATTTGATTTGATGAAAAGCAGGCCTAACAAAGAAAAAAGGAATAAGAATACAAGGTGTATTCATTAGCATTTTAAAATGCTTCTAACTCATAGCACTTTGAAGGAATGAGGTATGTGGGCTGATACAGCTATGTGGAAAGATTTGGGAAAGTGTTGCTTCTGATAGATGCTAATGTTTTCTATGAGTTAAAAAATACTGAAAAACTTTTAAAAGTAACTCTGGGCAACTCCAGAAATACCACATTTTGCTACTGACTTCCGTTATGTTCCAGGAAATGCAGTGTTAGAATAATTTTCTAATTTAATACACCTTAAACACACAGTTGCTGGTCTTTATTGGAGGTTTTAAGCAACTCCTACATGAGGTTATTTTTAATCACTAATACTGGGACTGCCTTAGTGTTTTCAGTAGAGCAAATGACACAGTTTGGTTTCAAGTATGTTATGTCTTCGAATGAGAGATATTGCTGAAATTCCAGCTCTGTTTCAATACAGTGTAAATCTATCGTCTTTAATAAATTTACACTGATATAAGTAGATTATGATATGAAGTGTATAATGCATTTCAAATTTGCCTTGCACATTTACACAACACTTTCCTTTGCTTTTCAAACCTTTTCTAGTGTAAGACTGGAGAAATCACAATGTTCATGTCCAGCTTCACCTCTGGAGGGTATCAGCACAGAATCTGTTAAAGTTGGTGTTACAGTTTGTGAACAAGCATTAATGTAGGCTGAAATGATGGTAAACTAGATTTCCAAGGCTGGTTGCAAGTTTTGATCAGTTACATCTTCCAATACAACTTTCATTTCTGATTATGTGAATTTCAGTTATTTGTGAAAGCAATGTTATACAAGGTCATTTACTGTTCCTTTCTCTAAGCCTTTTTCTCTGCATTTACATAGTTCTCTGCATTTTCAGTTTTGCTACAAATGGATTTGGTGTCTTCTTTTCAATACCTATTGGGGAGTCCACACAGAAGAAGATGTTCTGGCTGACCTCTTTGAACTATTTGCCAGCAGTCTTTTAGTGAGGGATCAGAAACATCTGTGCTGATCGATATGTAGGTAACATTTAAACTTCCCTTCCCTCTGGAAGACTTTCTCTTGCTTTGTCTTCTCCATGTCATTTTGCTGCTTTATCACATATGTTTTCAAGTTTCTCTCTCCCCCCAGCCTGAACTATCAAGTATTTACTACACATTGTCTTCTTTTCATCTAGAGTGTTTCAGTTTATATATCTGAGCAAAAAAAAATGAAATTATAAGTCCTGTAAGTTGGCTTCAGCCATGTCCATTAGTGTTGCACTTACAAAGGGTTGAAAGTTCGATAGATGCAGAAATCATAACCGCAAAGCATGAAAGAGATTGACATCCTACTCCAGCCCCAGTAAATAATTTCCATTTAAAATAATTAATGGAAGTTGCCTGCTGCAAAATCCATGTAAATGAACAGGAAAAAAGAAGTATTCTAGAAACAGTGATAAAAAGTAGAGTGATAGAAGAAATAAAAACCACAGTATTTTGAAACATTCTAACTCTTTCGTAGCGTGAGAGACAGAAGGGAACACTGGCTTAAATGTAAAGTGATGAAGTATTTCAAACACACAATAAGAATTCTGTCTGTAAAGGATTTAAACAAAAACATATATGCTACTAAATTAAACATGAAGGACATGTAACTGAAGTTACTGTGAAAGAGAAATGCAAACTTCTTTGTAGGAGCTCTGGCTTGTTGTGGTTTGGTTTTGTTTAAATTTACTGCGTTAATTTTACTGTTCTGTCTTATAAGGACTGTTTCTGCATCATCTAACTATTGTTTGCTGTAAAATCGTAAATAACTTGCACTCAATTACCTATTTTGCAGTTACTCATATTATTCACTGGAAATATTTGGTTGTCAGTTTTCAAGGATTGTTTTTCTTGGCAAAGAGACCAGAAAGTCTAAGATCTACAAGAACAAATATTGACATGTAATATTTCCTGTAAGTCTGGGATTCTGGGAGTTTTGCATGTGAATGTTGGGAGATATAGTTCTAATAATTAGTTGGTATCTGTGACTTGGATGTCAAAGTGTACAGATGAATTAAGTAGTCATGAAAACCAGTGGGCTGTATTTGTGCACAATCTTTAACAGGTGCTACAGGACAAGTCTTCAGCTATAAATCATCCATGCTTATTTTGGAATGAAACAGATGCCAAAGCTACAAGAAAAGGGTTAGTTTGACCTTGCTGTTGAGGATCTACAAGCTTCTGTGAGTTCAATAACGTCGTTTGAATAGCTGTGGACAAGATGATTCCGATGATCAGCTGGCCAAAAAGGGTACCAGATGAAAACATATTAAGTGCAATTAATTTTTCAGATGGACCACAGCTGAAAAATATCCATACTCTCAACACGATTGGGGGACCAAACTCACCTTCTAAGCTGGACAAGTGCCTTGAAGTAGCAGCACCACTGGTGATAGGATGCTTGGTTGAAAATTAAGTAATGGGGAAAGAAACCAACTCTTTCTAAGATAATGAGGGATCTGAAGATTCTTTGTATGAAGTTATGAAGATGCAGAATTCCAGGATTTAAGATGTAAATTGCATTACTTCTTGACCATCTGTGGATGTGACCATCATGTTTTTTTCTCTTGCCTCTAGAAAGAGGCAGGTGGTAATTCTACCTTTACGAATGATGCAGAATATGAACAGAAATATTTATCATGAAAATTCACAAGTTTAATTCTGCTGATGGTAGAATCACAGCAAAAGCAAGCAAGATAGCAGTTGAATTCAAAGATACTAAGAGTTACAAATAAACATCTGAGTGTTAGTGTTGACACAGTGAATGAGACACATATTAATTGGGTCTGAAATGGAACAAGTGGCATTATACTCCTCTATGTTCTTCTCATTGCTGCTGTTTCATTCACTTATCACTGAATGCCACATTACACAATATAAGTGCATATTTTACATTATGAATATATCATCAGTGAATTTAGTCTCAAAAAACTATGTTGAAGTGTTTTCTGTATTCAAACATACAAAATAATTTTGGGATGATGTAAAGTAGGTTTGCCTAAATCATTTTTACAAGTTGAGGTAGTAGTCTGGAAAAATCTCTTGCCTGCTCCTTAGGGAAATAGATATAATTTACCCCATAATACATATTTTGACTTATTTTGTATTTTTCAAGGTAGTTTCCTGCCTGCGTATTCATATACTCTATTCTTATAATAGTGCTTTATTATAATTCAAAAGAGCGTTTTCTTATCTTGTGATCTTAAAGGCTTTTTGCAATACAAGCATCTGGATACCTCTAAAATGCTGTAAGAGATTTACTAACTGTGAAACCCTTTTCTTTTAAAACTCATGGTGTTTTTTTTTTTCATACTGCCTACATAAGATTAAATGCACATAGGTCTGCCTTTATAGAATTAAAGAGAGTAAAATCAGCATTTACATTTTGCCATTTTATTTGTAGGGTACATTAAAATTATTTCTACATTTGATGGAATCAACAGATTTGTTATATAAAAATGTTTTGCTTGCTCAAGTTCAGATGTCCCTGTTTGCTCATAACCAGGGATCTGTCTCTATGCTGTGAAATTCAACAAGCCTGAAATGAAAGCACCTTTTATATTCACAACGCTTTTGTAAAGCCTATTTGATCTTTTCTGCGAGAAACAAATTAACATTTGAAGGGAGAAGGTAATCTGAATCCATAGTGCCTAAGTCACCTTTTTTAAATATTATGCCCCCTTCTGTATGCTTCCCTGTGTAGGATTTGTATAGCTTGTGTGCCTGAATAGAAGAGAACCTTATCCTTATGGCAAGGAGCTGAATATGATTGACTATTCTGTATGTTATAAAGGCTAGCCTGCTTTGCCTGTGCTAACATGGATTCATTTGAGTTATAACTACAGTTTTAAGAACCAGTTAAGGACAAATGCAGCTAAATTCCTGAATAGATTTTAGAGACTATTTTAATTTATAGATTTTACAATGAAAAAAAAAAATAAATTCCACTGTCCTTCATCGCTGAAGCACAACGTCTGACCAATTTCTGTGCTTGAAGGGAAGACTAGAAGCAGCAAAGAATACTATTGGGTTGCTATTTAGACAAAGTAGTAGAGGAGTAGGTGTGAACTCTCAGCCTGTACTTGGCTTCTATCTAATGCCACTGTTGGACAGGAGTACTGATGCAGAGCTTTATTGAATGGAATATTTGCTTAAGAACTATTTTGTACAAACCACTATGGACTCCTTTTAATCTTTGCTGACAATAGCATGAATAGAACTTATCCTAAGAAAGGAAAAAGGATAGCCTTAACAAATACTGGAAGTAAGTGCTAAAGAGGGCTGGCACAAGTTCATCATTTGAAGGGCAAAAGACTGCCCTCAAGTATCTCTTGCAGTGTCAGTAGCAAATCATGGATTAAAAAAGCCTCAGATAGTGTTCGTTGGGAAATATAAGCAAGTCTTAGCTGCCAGTCTTCCAGCTGACAATGTGAGTGGATACATGGGCCTAAAAAAGTCATTTATTGGGTATTTTATTGACAGATTATTTTTACATGTCTAGTAAATAAAAACTTAACACTGAAGTTTTGAGCTATTGTGCCTACACCAGGTGATATACCCTAAGTAATAATAAAACTTCTTGAGGTCCTGAGCCTTGAAGATATTAAATGTAGTTTTTCCTACCTTGTCCTTTGTAATTGTCAAGCAGACACACATGTTTATTGGTTGTTCTTAAATATCCAAATCAGATCCTCCAGCTCTTTAATAATTTTCCTCTTTTTTCCTGAATTCCTTCCACAATTTAGAGTTAGTGAGATACCCTGCCCACCTTTTCCCACAAATACATACTTGATGTAAAGCTATGTAAAACTTCAGTGTTCAAATGCAGGCTGTCCTTTCTTCACATGTGGAAGAACTAAAGTTGCCATGTATTTTGAGATCAAATATCCTCCTAAGATGTTCTTATTTTATTTTGTTTAAATGTTAAGTTAAGGTTAAAAATGTCAATCGGAATGATATAGTCGTACTCATGTTTGCACTTAGTAAATCACACAGAAGCAAACAAATCCAAAATATTTCATGATCTTTTTTTTTTGCACAGTAGCAATTTCCACTGCCACGTGTTGAGAAGGGAGGTGGCTGCTTTATTTTCCTCTCTCATTCAAAAGAAAAAGTATTCACTGGACAGTTCATTTCAAAATGGTAAAACACAAAATAAAAATCTAATTTGAAAAATTTTATATATAAATATTCTCTGTAAGAGTATTCGATTATCTCTTCCTTGCCTGACAACTGTCCATTATTTGTAGTGTAAATGGGTTTGAATTACAACAAAAAATCTGAAGTTTCAACCTGTGAAAAGTTGACAGGAATGCTTGAATTTTAATACTTAAGTTCTGTATTGCTCCAGTGAGCTTCATCAAAGCTAAGACACAGTGAGCTTTTCCCAAATTTTAATAAGCTAAGACAATTTGTGATAATTTCACTGGTGCTTGGTACTTTAATACTTAGTGGCTTCATTGTTCTAGAATTACACACTGTGTTATCTTTGAAGGGAAAAGAACCAAATTTTGTCAACATGTGAAAACAGAAAGATTCCTTACTTAACAGTGAACATAATTTTGTTTTAACACTTTAACAATTGACACATAATATACTGCATGGAAAGTCTATCTATTTTTTCCATGTTTTCTTCGTAATTCTTTCAAAAATCAGATAACCAAGGGAAAAATAAAAAGCTTTTATTGCATCAGGTGACTATATTTTTTTCCAGAGACTCTCCTAAAGTGTTTATCACCATTCTATATGAATTTCTCACAAATGGCAGCAGGTTTATGCTCGTAATATCTCTGTGAAATACAGATGGTGACAAACTTTATTTGACATCAGTCCAGAGACTTCTAGGTGTTTGAAGGGGACAGTGAACCTGGTAGCCCTTGTCAAGTAGGCATTTTCAAGTGCACGCTTAAGTCCTGTCGACTATAGAGGGATTTGAGAATATACTTATACATGTATATAAGCACTTTGCTGAATGCAGATGTGTATCACAGAGGGCTGAAAAAAATAATAACAGAATATATTTTAAATATAGTAACTGATATATTTTAATCACGGGTCAACACATCACACTGATGTCTTTTTGGGGGCTTAAAAGCTCAATTATCCTCCACTTTCTGTCCTCACAACTGAATATAGGACTCAGCTGCAAACCAGAGATTTTTGTGGATTAACTAATGGAAAGATGTAAATGAAGGACTTGAATTCAGCAAAATCTCTTTGAATTAATAGAAAATGTTTTTTTTTCACATCGTGCATTGACTGAAAAGGTAGAAATATTTTGTTGTTTTTTTTTTTTATATTGTGAATGATAAATATCACTTTAGACTACAAGATCAAGACCAGTGCCTTTAGAAACTTTCAAACCGTGAGTAGTATGGTAGAGGCATTTGATCCACGAACCAGACTGCATCTATTCCAAAATAATGCTGCGATATATGTAAAAAATAAATGTGAAGAACTTCAGCACAAAATGTTTTAATCTACCAATTTGCTCTTTTTCCATTGATTGGTAGTGTATAACATGTTAATAGTGAACATTGAAGCCTACAGGAACACAGTGCATGTGTATTGGGGGGAAATTAAAAGATTTTGTCCTTCCAAAGATAGTTTCATACAGTGTAGTCTGAGACTTACTAGCAGTTTTTCACCAGCAACTCCTTCATACAAACCATCATGCATTAAAAAAAAAGGCCTTCCTGTGCACTGAATTTTTAACACTTCTATTAAAGAGCAGAGAAATAACAATATCAGAATAAGAGCAGTTATTTTTCTTCTAGAAAGCATAGCTTTGTCAATGAGAAATAGTTACTTTGTCCACCAAATACTAATCTATGATTTAGCTGCCTGTTGTCCAAGGCTATGTATCGCTATGCAAATATGCATATTGCTAAATGACCTTTGTGGTTAAATTTAGAGGATCACTTACGGAAAAACTGCCAGCTTCATTTAATTTCCTCAAAGTCTTTGTCACTACATTTAAGCATCTCAGTCACCCCAGAGTGTTACCCAAGGTACATAAATAATTAAGAGGAGCTTATAATTGCATGTTTTGAAATGGTTGTTTAAAAAAAAAAATGCTAAAATGCATTGAAGACTTGATTAACAAAACAAACTTGACTAGTTTCCTCTTTCACATTCCATGTTGCCTCTTTTTGTTTGAGAGTTGCTCCTTGACTTGTTGTACTTGACAATATGCTCTATTAATGCATAACTATTTTATGATAAGTACTGTTTAATTTGCATTTTCCCTCAAAGACTTCAGTTAAATTTGGGGGCAAATTTGAGATAAATGATGGTGGAATTTTTTTAAAGGTAAACATTCTATTGTAATGAACTATTTTCACTTCTGTATATGTTAAAGGACAGTCCTTTCTGGCTTAGAAAAGAGGAAGTCACAGTAAATGTTTTCATAAATAATTGAACTTCATTTACCATGTAGAAATGCACTGCAACAGTGATATTTACCACATCAGTGATTACAAGGCAATTATAAAATCACACTAGCTTATTAAAATTGATGAGAAATGTTATACCTATACGTGATTTGTTAAAAGTATCACTGTAGCTGATAATTTTACAAAGTATGCAGTGAGAAAATTAGCAAGTTTTGCTTACAGTAAAAAGAGAGACATTTAAATTCTTCAAAATATTTCTTTCTTCCATTTTTTTTTGAGTGAGAATCACAGAAAAGAACTTAGAATTAAATTGATTTTTTTCCAATAAAGTTGTAGTAACAGGACCACATAAGATAAAGCACTTCCCTCAAAATAGTTCTGCATATTTCACTTTTACTCTAACAGTTTTCTAACAACAATAGTGATACACTTATACTTGTCTTTCGGGCTTAGACTAAGATTTCGACTTTTAAAGTGTGTATCTATTTAGATAGGTTTCCTAAAGAAATTACTCAGGTTCTTCTGTGATACTAAATAAGCTAAAATTATTTATTACTCCAGATATGGTTCAGTTAAAGCCTATTGAAGCTCCTAGAGATGTTTCTGCTAACCCACACTGACTTAGGACTTCAGTTAGCAAAGTTTTTGTGGTGTTGTAATTGTTATGGGTGGCCAAATCCAGTAGCTTTATAGGAATGAGTCTCTGCAGCTCTGTGTTCCTTGGTCCGGCTTGCAGTGAGTCTGAGCATCTAAGCCTGTGAATTTGTGTAATAATCATATTGAAGAAAAAAATACTGCTGAAATTTTTGTTAAAAAGGACAATATTCAAAGCTGTGTCTAAAAATACTGAAATATGTTTCTAGAAATGCACAAGTACTTGGTCAAAGAGCAAAAATATTAGCAGTATTACCTAGCCAATATCCAGTGTGCAATATTCAAATTTGGAGTAATTGTAATTATTCACAATATTTATATGACAAATATTGTACTAATTTAAATAACTAGCAAATTGAAGAAATTTGTAGTTTTCTCCCAAAAATTCAAAATCAGAAACAGCAGCTAAAGTAAATAGATTATTCTTTATGAGATGTCTGCTCAGATCTAATATGTAGCTAATTCAATTTTCATACTAAATTAAATAAACTGACTAGGGAAATTAACATAGAAAGTTCAGGAAAAAATAGGTAATGATACTATCTAATAGTTTCCTTTTAGATTTACTTAAATCTATTGTACATCCAAGAGTTATAAAGGTGACACCTTGTGGTAATAAAGAATATTGCTCCAGTATTCATTGGCTGCCGAAAGTGTTTTAAACCACCTTTTCTGTATGTACGAATAGAATAATATTATGATGAAATCCCAGATTTGGGCAGTAATCTTTCACTCTGAACGATATTCATTATGCATCATATTAATATTATTTTAGATTCAAAGAGCACTCATTTAAAAAAAATAAAAATCTTCACTTAGACTTCTTTTTTTTTTAACCTTTCTCTGGTGCTTTTGTAATAACTATACATCTTTACAGTACTAAGTACTAAGTACTCAGGTTCAGCTGATTCTTACACTGGCTCCTGATTTAGATGAAAACAGAAAGCACAGACAACCAGAGAAGCAAATTAACTTTGAGATTTCATGCGCACAAATATGCCCCTCAAAGGCAATACAGAGCACAGATCATGTAACTACATCTGCAACAAACCCAGGGGCTAGACAGTGATATCTGTGTGCCTGTCAGCTTCCTTTTTTGTCTCTGTTCAGCCATGGCAGTACCTAAAAGGATAGTTCGGTGGTCCTAAATGATTTTGGGAAAAGCGGTCATCAAACTATTGCATGTTTAAAGCTGCTTTCCTAGCAAGTTATCACAGCTTGATCATTTCAGCTGCACAGTGCTGAGCCTGAACTGGTGGTGTCTTTAATCCTGATATGAGTCAGCTCCTTCTTTTCCTATAAAACATGGTCATAACTTATTTAGTAACCTTATGTTTTAAGAAATCTAATTCTTCACCCTTCTCCACATCCTAGGTTCCAGTCCAGCTTTAGCAACACTGATGCTTACTAGAGATAAACCTCCACATAAACTATCAGCCTCTCACCGAGCAGCAGCTCACAGCCTACCCTTCTCGGTCTTGTAGAGCCCCACAATTAGAACAGCCTCTGCCAAACCCCAACTATTCAATTAATTCTACACATCAGCAGGAATGATCATGTAAGTTTGAAGTAAAGTTTTTTTATTCCCTTCAGTCTTAGCAGTGTGCTTAAATGGTATGTTGAGATAATATTTACCATTAGATGTATGTTCACTGCGCTACTTAAGTTAGGTAAGAACAAAGAAGCATATTCCAACTGCCTTCTCCTCATTAGGCTCAGAGATTAAAGAGGTTGAGGGCTAGTGTGAGAAAAAAAGTTGGAAAAAAATTTAACAAATGAATGATGAATTTCCCTGAGTAGGTGGTCAGATATCAGCCAAAAAGGTACTAACACTGGTGAAATCAGTAGCTAAATGGATTCTGTTTTAATGAAATGGTTCACCCATGAAACAACATGGAAGAATTTCAAATATTGCATCACATGAAAAAATTTATCAGAGGAATAACTAAAATGTGACAGAATGATAATCAAGGTTCTTACTTTTAAAGTCTTTGTTCCACTGGGAGGAAAGGTGAAAAATAATGGTGATGTTGAGTTACGAACACTGTAACAACCTTCTGAAGAAGTAGGACAGAAAAGGATAAAGAAAGATCTTTCAAGGTTAATAAAATTTTAGGAAAGGATCAATAAGAATATTACATAAACCTGAGGATTATTTTGTGATATTCCAGTGTCACCTTTGGTTATAAAAAATGACTCTGTGTTTATGTTTGAGAAATATTATCAAGAATTTTTATATTACAGTGTCGCATAGATAGTAGAATTAGTAATGCTATAGGTATAGGTGTTGATGCGTGTTCTAGCAAAATTCTATAATTTAGTATCACTTAATCCAATGAGCGGACAACATCACAGGGTGATAAGAATATGATTATGAGTGGATGCAAATTAATTCCAGTGGAACAGTTAAATGAAACAAGATCTTCAAATCTATGACACTAACAAATTATGGTGGAATGTAGTAGAAACTTGTAGTCAATTGTGCATGTGATCACACTGTAAAGTCTGATCAGTTTACTCTTCTTTCAGTGAGGGATCAGGCAGGTACAAGGAACTATACAGGTGGTTACTGTGGAGCAGCTGACATGCTGGATTTTAGTGCATAATTTATACTTATTTGTGTATTCATTCCAAGAGGTTTTCAATTTCAAAAGACAATCTTTCATTCATTAAGGGAAATAATTAATAGAATCAACTAGTTAAAGAAGCTATATGAGACTACAAAACCAGATAAAGCTAAGAGGAGTCAGCATCTCAAGCAAAAGTGGCGTGGAGAAAACTCATATAATTAGGGTCTGACCTGATAAATTATCATCTGTGAAGCACCAAACAAGCTGATAACCCAGATAGAACAGAAAAATCCTGTGATTAGAGAAAAAAGCCTAACTCTCAGAGGTCATATTTAACGGAAGTATGAGAATTGCCAAGTTTCAAGGAGAATTACATCTTGCCAAGATAGTAAAGCAAAATAAAATTTAAAAAGACCTTTTTTATTTTGTATTAAAATAAATATAAATTGTTCACACCCAGTGCCAGAGTCCTGTTAATGCTACCCAAGGAGTATCAAAACTGGCAGGTGTTCTGTGGGGTAAAAGCAAATAAGTCAAGTGAACTTTCCAACAGCTATGAGTAGGGGAGCATCAACCTCACAGTGAAGCTGTAAAATCTGGGATAGGGGGTAAGATTCAAGACTTCTACCATCTTCTCTTTCTTCACTGAACAGACCTAGTGCCTCAAATCTACTTCTCCAAGAAAAAAACCAAAAAATCCAGCTACACATTTATAGGACAGCCAGCACAACCATGAAAGGAATAGTCTTCACACGCGCTACTGACCTTTGCTTAGCTCATATCAACTTCCAGTCCATTTCAGGAAGGCTTATCTGATCCAGTACAACAAAGAAATTGAGTAAATGACAGAATTTACTAGAACTCCTAGTGACTGCTGTCATGGGAGCAGAGGAGCAAAACAGCATCAAATCTTGACCACTCTGAAGGTCAGTAAGTAAATTGTGATATAACACTGTCATGAGGCTGGTCTTAAGGCATATTTTGTATTGATTTTAAGCATTTGACGGATTCAGCAACTATCTAACATCAATCCAACTGTGCAGCTGACAGGCAGAAAACTGAAGAGACTGGTAGTGCTGTTGGTAATAGCTAAGACTAAAACATATACACATACCCACGCACACTTACACATAAATCGAACAAATTTAAATTCCTGAGAACACAGGTACTTCTTACACTATGCTGTTACCATCACAAGAGCAGTCACCAGTATCCATTCTAAATAATGATCTTCTCTAACTCTCCCACTGATGGCTCCAGAAAAGAACAGAAAAATACCACTAATAAAGCAACACTGTCAAGAAGAACTGGAGAAGACAGAAATAATACAATTGAAGAGATGAGTGTAGTGTTTAAAAGTAGAAGATAGTGTACTGGCAGATCAGTGAGGAGCAGCCTTGCCATCAAAACCTCCCAGCTAAGCACAGCAGCTGGAAGCATCTCTGTGCACTAATTAGCCATGGAGTGACTACTGCTGAGATGCAGCTGCAAAAAAGAAAGCTTAGGTATTTCAAACAGATGAAGTATTTAGCAGTGCCATGAAGAATCTAATTAAAGTCAGGCAGGTTTAAATAATCTAGGTCTGATGAAATTTACTGCAGGATGCTTAGTGAATGGATGAAGTGCTTTTAATGTAGTTAGAGGAGATCCATGAGAATCTTTGCAAGTTGAGAAATGTATCAAAGACTGGAGAAGTCCTCTTTGAAAAGTGAGTGTACATGGGTTTAAGAAAAGAGGGATGGTCTTTGAATTCTAGCTATTGAAAAACAACAAAATTAACAAAATTTATAAGCCTCAAAAATTCTATAGTTAACAGATGTGTTACTTTTACAGATGTAAATTGTGATAATCTAGCTACTTTTTGTGTGAGGCTAACCAGTATCTTTGGGTTATTTTCTAGTCCAGATAATAAATTTGGCTTTGGCAGATCTTTAACAGTTTGTCAGAGAAATGGTATTTTTTCTTCTTGAAGTAACTAGATATTTCTTGGAGATATCCATCTTAAAGAAACTGATAATCTTGAGGTAGGCATCAGTGCTTTTTGGGGCTCAGAATACAGAGGCTTTTGACTGTAGTTTCCAAGAGGTTTCTCTGGAAACCTTTTTCCCTATGGGCTAGTTTCTATGTTTATCAACTGTGAATCATGCCTCCCAGATGATTTCCAGCATCTGTGTACTGTTTGTTTATAGAGCATAGCAGATGCTTGTTTAGACCCTTGGAGGTGTGCTGTTATATGTTATTCTGCTACACTATCAGAGTTAGAAATAGTCTTCAAATATCACATTTATACTTGCTCCTGTGAAAAATTCTCTGTCTATGTATGTGGTTCAGGCAGCTGTTATGCGTGTAGGTTTGAAGCTCAAGGTATCAGTAGATCATTCTGGAGTTCACCTTCTATGTGATTTTCAACAACTTCAGGGGAAAATGGTTAGTCACTTAGGAGAAAAGAATCGTGGAAAGTTTTGATCAAATATATTTAACTCCTTTTCTTGCAAGGCACCTATTTTCTGCTTTTGTTCTTGGAGGTTTTGGCTGCTGTATAAAACAATATAAATATAAAAGTTATTCCTCAGGGTGCTATTCAGAGCATTTATAAATATTGATAAATAATTATTTTTCAATAATACAAAAGTATCATAAAGACTGAAAAAAAAGAAAATCTTGGCAACTGTGTATGGGTAGGTAGTTTAATTGTAATCCCTGTAAACTGGGTAGAGAGGAGGAAAGAGTACTGTGAAATGAAAAATCCATCTATAAATCCCTGGTGACATCCAGGTAAACAGAGAAGGAATTCCTCTGGTGCTTGCTAATACCTTCTCTGCATCTTAATCTTTTAGAACCTTTTAATTTCCTAATTATTGTGATTTGGCCTACCCTATTTGGCATTAATCTGACTCAACAGTGAGACCGGCTGCCTTAAGTAACACTGAACTGTTTCAGCCCAAGTCAACAGAGCTGTCAATGGCTGAGCTGATTGTCAAAACAAACAGAAATGTGATCAAAATCTACTGATTGCTTCATTTCCTCCTCCCCCAGTGTATTACCTTAAAATAATCACAACAACTAGAACAAAGCTGTAAGTGTGCTGCATTTTGTTCAAACAGCATTTGCATTAAACAAGCTGTTAGAAGAGGAGGTTGCAAAGTAGTGCCCTGCCAAAACTGGCAAGTTCCAGCATTAAGACCTTAGCACAAGCCAACATTTCAAATGTCAGTTACAATATTGTTTTAAAATCATGTTTGATATTTTTGCAGTGTACTTGTTCATAGCTCAGTTGTCTCTTAACAAGCAGCTATTCTACAGAGTTGAGCTTATTCGTTCTACAGTCTATGATCCCATGCTTTACTTATCATACCTTATTCAACATGTTTTCTAAAATGGCTATTGTTACTTTCCTTTTCTAGTGAATGACTTCACTAGGAATGTGTATTTATTGAATCATCACATACAATGGTAGAGGAAGAAGATATTTTATAGCTGTGGATTAAAGACAAAGTCATTAGTGTCAAATCTACTTGGTGAAGAAATAACTTGAGATATCTAGAATGTACTTTTTTTTTTCTCAGAGTATGTGTATTCTGTAAGTCTCTTTGGCTTTAGATGGATTTCTAGCTTTTGAGCAATTCTACAATTTTAGCCGTGGGTATTATTCGGGCAATATAGAATGAACAGAACCTAAGAACAGTCTTGTCTAAATAAACTGCCTAGTATCATATGAGAACCACTCTCAGATGCAAACAGATTCCAAAACTGCCAATAAAACATTTTATTGTTCTTTTCCGTCAAACTCCTACCTAACTCTCCTTCTCCTTCTTCTCCATACTCACTCTCCCAAACAACTTCAACAAATGTCTCATTGCATTGATGTTCGCAACTTCACTCTAAACTTTCATGTGATATTATTAAACCATTTAAGAACCAGTATGCAACAGTAGACAATATCTTCCTCACAGCTAAACAGTGGTTTGGGCCTGCTCTTGAGCTCCCCACAGCTTTAAATATTGATGGAAGCTGCCAGGAAACCACATGCATTTCCTTTGTGACTTCATTTTCCACACATTTTATACCACATGGAATTTCATACAACAATACCATTATTTTTGGAACAGACAGTTACTTTTTTGTGTGCAAGACAGAATTCCAAACATTTGAGTTCCCTTTTCCAAAGCATAGTGATTCCAGACTTCAAAGAGAAGGTCATCAGAATTTGTTTTATTCTCTAAATTCTCCAGAATTAGTTATTTTTGCAACAGCAAAAAAAGTCTCAAATAACTCAGACAACATAGAACACCTTTGTATAGTACTTCTCTCAGTGGCAGACACCTAACAAGCATAATATCGGCTCACACTAGTATTTTAAGTTTGGTAACTGAGAAGGTGAGCTCTTATAGTGAAGAGTCCTAAGAGAATCTTGATGACAAAGAGTGGTATCAGTCCCAGCTGTAACTATTCAATGTTACATCCAGTATTCAGATCCTACCTGCTAATGGAAATGTTTTCTTAACTAGGACCTTTGATGACAGCTGATAAATGAACTCAGGCTCCTGTGTGTGTCCCTAAACTTTTAATATCTTATGGCTGTCATCAATCTCATGACCTCGGAAAAATACTATTGCCCAGGGAAAAAAAAAGATAAAAAGGTGTGAGTTAGGAAAACTAATGAAAATCCTTTACAGGAGACAGGTACAGCTGTCCTAGGATCTGACATTACTTTGTAACCTGAAAATGCTCTACAAACCTGTAAGTTTATCCAAGTTGTTTATTTCTGTGACAAGTAGCTCTACAATATACATAGAAAAATAAGACCAAAAAAAAAATAAAATCTTTTTTTAGCTACTATTGCCAATAACTTGGAAAGGCTGGAATCATGTTGTCTCTGGATTATATACTGGCAAACAGTTAAGAAGCAAACACACTTTATTTAGTCTAATGCAATACATTCAGATTGTGTTGTAGTGACTTGCAATGAAACAGTTAAATATTTTTTTGGACATAAATCTTACTATGTTAATTCTTATGACTAAAGGTTATAGTAGGTTCTGACAATTTAGGATGGAATCAATTCACATAAATGAGCTGGGGTAGAATGGAATGGGTAAGATATATTCTGATCTACAATATGACTAATATATCTTAAAAATGCTTATATAACAAAGTATTTCTTTGTCTAACAAGAAGGTTCTTTTGGCTCAAAAATGCTTCTAGCCAGAAGAGACTGTGGATTCTGGACTTCATACGTAATGTTGGAATTAGGATTCCAGAACATATTCCTTCAGGTACAATAGCTAATTTGGAGTTAAATCACATTTTTTTTTCTGTATGTGTGCAACAATCAGAACTCACTATGATACTTCCTTGCAATATTCTCCCAGTAGTTGTTCAAATGGTTAACCATCCTCACTTGCAAAGATATTTGTTATTTTCCTCTGAATTTCTGTGTTCACCTGTAATGAATTAAACTGAAGAGCTATATAAGCACTCTTCTAGCTGTTCAACTCATCTGCATCCTTTAAGATAAACAGACAGAGCTTCTTGAGGTTTTTATTTCTATACCGCATTTTATGTCTACTAGTACTTTGAGTAGTTCTTTTCATGCTTCTTTGATCCATCATGCCTGTAACTGTAACATATTCAGAGTCAGAGCTTTGAGCTCAACTTAGTACTATAGCAGCTTCTTCCATTGCAGTTGCGTGTTGCCAGGCTCTGAGCCCCACAGAACTACCCCACAGCACTGGTAGGTCACCTCTTTTCCTTGGCAGTCACCATTGCATCCCCTACTGTTATTATCATTGGGACTACAATCCGGATATGTTTCTGTTAAATGCTTCTGTGCACTGTGTCAAAATCTCTGAGGAAATATTCAGATGTTCAGGCTGGTGGCAAAGGAGAAGAGACTGAGTTGTGTCTTTGAGCCCTGCCTGAGGAACCTCAAACTCTTTCATACTGGCCTCCATCCTCTGCTCCTGAATGCACATATTATCATATGGAATTTTTTCATCTTTTATTCAATCTGCCTTCCTTGATCACTCAGTGACTCAACAACTAAATTTATCAGTATTGACTGATATTATTTTTGTCCTCAGCTCTGTAAAAATATAAATAAATGTAAAATCAGTTCCAGAAAAGTGTGTTGAAAGAAAAATAGCCACTTCGTGATATTCCCTCTTAACATTGTATGTCGAGATCTATTTGTTGCTCAGCTGTTAATCCCATTAGTATGTGCCTTGATGATTTTTATCTACTGAATTTATAATTTCATAAAAATGATACCAACTTAATTTGACAAGATCTATTTTCCATGTACCCATGTTGATTAGCAGTAATTATATTATCCTCCTTTAGTTGCTTATTGAATCAGGCTTTGCATAATTACAACAATCTCTTAATACTAGCAGCATGAGACCCTTCACTGATGACACTTAGATTATCTTTCCCATGATAATGCTAGGTGGGTTTTTTTCCCCTCTAAATATTCCATATAGATGCTTTAATATCCATTTGTCCCATTCACTAAAATGTTATGATAGTGTGAACATATTAATGAACTGAATAATACCCTGTCTCATGTTTTATTTGAAAGATAGAAGATCTGACCAGAATGTTCAGAACTACCTTATTCTAAGTTGCCACTTCACCAGAAACTTGAGGCTTTTCGTATTCACTAACCTTTCTACAAGATTTCAATACATTAAAATCTCTTTTCCCTAACAAAGGAATACATTCCAGTCTTTATGCTTTATTCCTGAGGATTCCTAAATTGTGTTGGAAGTTACAGTCTGAAAGAGTCAATGGCTAGATTTTTATGTAGCTTTTATGCAAGCACATATTAAATAAGAAACAAAAGAGCCCCGTTTAACTGCAAGGACTATAACTCAAACTGACCTTTCATGAATGTTTTTCAGACGTACTTGCCATAAAAAGCAACTAGCCTTAAAGCAGGGGGGTAAAGACAGAATGTAGGATGGAGAGAATCTTGGTTCCCTATCATCTCTTTCTATTATTTTTTATAAGAATTTAACTTGATTTTCACTGTTGGACTTCATACATAGTTTAATATCTTCATGCATTCAGTAGCTAGATCATACTTTGAAAATTTGATTTTATTTGTCTAAAAAGTGTCAGGTCTCTGATATCTTTTGCCTACAAAATATAGTTCAATGTACATAGCTGCATCAGCCGTATGTTTAAAAACAAGAATTACCTATATTTTCATACCCATAGTAGACAGGAAAATATTTTTCCATATCTTTTTGTAAGCAGAAGTCCATTTCTGGCATTCAAAATACCAAAAGCACACCTGTGTAAATAACACAATGAAGAAATTAAAGAAAAATATCATAAAATCATAAATTAAAGAAAAAAGTCAGCTGGCCATTTTTGTCCTCTATGTCCTTATTTGGATTAATTTGGTCCAACTGTTGTAATGCTTTGTTTCCAATTAGTAAAATAGTTTGCAATAGCCTAAGTGCTCAGGTGACCAAAGAACTAATATTCAGGTGAATTTGTACTTCTGCTTCTGACTTTTTTTTTTTTTGCTATGATTTTATTATAGTAATACAACATGATCAACTTTATCGCATTTCTTCATTAATTTTAATTAATGAAGCTGTAACATTTTTTATAGTAAGAAGTGTTTGAGTACAGTGGAAAATCAGCATCTACAGGATAAATGAGTCTTTGCAAAGCTCTCAGACTCTAGAATTTTGGATCTAATATGTGTTTTTCTCTAAGTGATACTGTGGTTTATACATTATTTATAAGATCTGAAAGGCCAAAATAAATGTAAAACACTTAATACAGAGCCTATAAATTGAGGCCCCTTGGCTTTCTGAAAAGAATATCTGAATTTACTTGAATGTATATCAGCTCATCAGGAATTTTGCTGCTGTTTCTGGAATACTTGTTTCTTTTTCTGAACAACAACTTTGTTTAAAGATTTTTGTTTAAAGTTTTTTGTTTAAAGATTAGTGAATATTTGATATCCTTTTCTAAATAGTTTCTTTCCTTTGGAAGATTGCCTTGAAAACTGATCTGCTTTCTGAAATAGATCTTAAGTATGTGGTTAAAGAAATGAAGGTCATCCATCCTTCTGTCATGTGGTTATCGCTGTCCAAGCTGCTACTTCTCAAATGAAGAAAGTAAGTGGGGTTTTGGTACTGCTACCTGGGGAATGATTTGCTGGACTTTTATCTAGAAGAAATAAATGTGGTGTTTTAAATCACTTTTGTATCCGCAAAAGTAAGGACATTTTTTAGCATTCTGTATTTCAGTGAAATCTTTGACAACTACATGTGAACAGGAGCTTGGAGTTATTGTGAGAAATATGTGAATGCTCTAAGATAATGATGCTTCATGATTTTGAACACAGAATGACATACATTCATGTTGTAATAGTTAATCTTCCTTGATCTTTAGTGGTTTAGTGTTACAGAAAATTAAGTTGGTAGCCAAGTTTCTCACATGCAAAAGCAGAATAGCTGTCTCATTGTAGATGAAAAAAAAACAAACTACAATTATACGTAGGAAGCAAAATGTAGAGCGTATTACAAGAAAAAGAGCTGTGCATTAGATCCTTAGTTACTAGTGGAGTGCAGTGATTAATATCAGGTAGGGACATGGTCCTAGATAAAACCCCTATATATAAATCTGATCACTGAGTGAATTTATATTCTCTCAAATATGATTTGGAATGTTTTTATTTTTCTTGTAGTTGTTTTCATAAGATGGTGGGGAGAAGTGTTAGTTGTTCTAAATTATGAATCCAGAGTAGCACATCTATCTGGGATGGTTCCGAAAGGGAAAATAAAAAAGCCTATGCAGACTAGAATGTTTTGTATAGAACCAAAACTGTTTAGTGGTTAATTTTTTTTTTACTTATTTTTTTCCCTGCAAAGCTTCTAAAGGGGAAAATAAGTTGAATAAAATATTTATTTAACTTTTGCAATGGCTGTTAAAATCCAATACTTCAGTTCAAGCTGAACTGTATATCGTTGAATAACCCCTAAAGCATCTTGAATCATCCTTCATGTGTACCTTGAACATCCCTTTAGTAGAGTGACAGAGTTTGATGTACAGGGAGGATTAAATCCTATACTAAGTGGTTGAACACTGTATAAGGATGTAAGGCTACTGCTGTTGAGTCGTAGTGGTTCATGTATCTTACTAAATTCAGAGTATAAAGTGAGTTGAACTGGCCAAGTGACAGCATCATGCCATGGAAAAATATCTGCATGGCAATGATGATAAACTTTTCTGTGTGTGAAAGTAGGGCTTCTGTACTGTATCCCTTACTAAGAAGTAGCAGAAGAGTGAGCTACTCAGTGTATATTTTCCAATGCCCATCTTGGCATCCATTTAGTTGGGATAGTGCTAGGAGGTTAGGAGTATTCAAAATAATATAAATATTCTGTGTTTATACTGCAGAATAGTGGGTAATCCATTCTCCAGACACAGGTTTAAGATTATACCCTTAAATAGCAGTGGCAGGAAGTAAAGAGTAACATTGTAGGAAGAGGCATTGTATATGGGTGGTACTGCCATCTGGAGAACCCTTTTTCACTGAAGTTTTCTATAAAGATGCTGTGTTTTCAAAGAGAAAATTCCAGGAAGAAGGAATTTGTTTCAAAGGCACAACATTTGTAATGTACAACAGTATCATATGATGATCTGCTTACAATTGTCCACCATATAAACATGGATGTGTAAATGAAGCTTTCAGCTAGTTTTTGAGACTGGTTTGGACAAAAGAATTTGAAGACATGCAAAATAAGGCTGAAGTCATTGTTAGCATCTGAAACAGGCAGGATTAGCTTTGCCCATGGAATTTTCCAGAAAGGAGAGTTTTTTCTGTATGAACAAAGAAATTTATTACTTTAACAGATTTGCTCATATCTCTCAAAAGACAAGAATATTTTGAGTTCTTCAGAAGAAAAATACAATAGAATTGCTCACCTTAGATAAGATTTGAAATTTAAAATGGTTCTTTTCCACATCCAAACATTAAGCAAACAAAAAAAAAAATTAAATTCTTATATCTAGTCAACTACTTCCCCCATTCTTTAAGTTTTGCGTTTTATTTCTTTTTCCCAAGTGTAATGTTTGTGGATTGAATTACATTATACTTTTTCTAAAGTAATTTTCTTGTTACAAAGCTGTGCTTATAACCTTTCATGTCTTAGTGTCATGTACTATTTTTAGTGTATTCTTTATTATGTGTTTTACAACATCAATGAAAGTGTTTAATAGAATTTGATCCCTGATTGTTTTCTTGTCTTGCTCCCTGTCACATTCCATTTGTTTCATTGTCTTAATTTGTATTTATGCTCTTTTAGTTTCCTTCTTGCCTTAGGGGTATTTTCCAAGTCAATTATTAACCCTTAGGCAGTTCTTTTTCTCCTGGGGACTCTCCTTCTCTTTTTTTTCTGAGCCCTCCTAAAGATTAACTAACTGGCTAGGTTTGCATTAACGCTCTACAGTAGATGCTACTTGCTCCACTTTCTTCAATTACAGTTATTCTTTAGATGATACATTTACTATTTTGTGACAAGAATTCAAGCCAGAAGATGACAAAACTAAGCTTTTACTGTCAGTCTTTGTTGTTTTAAAACATATCCAATATAATGCAATCTTGGTGGGCAAAAGCATACTGTTGTTTTTGTACTGGTTCTTTGAAGGGCAATGCAGGTAAAATGTTCAAGAAAGAAAAAAGTAAAAACGTTCAGTGCAGGTATTATGGACCAAATGCTAAGGGGCAGATCTCATAGCATGGCAGGTATTATACATCAATTTATTTCATAAGTAGTACCCCTCTTCTCTGAGAGAAAGGTTGAATTGAATGATAATATTTGCCTGGTTGTGTAAGAGGATGCACAAAATACAGTGTAGTTCAGCTTTGTTTTTAGAACCTAGAGATTCACTAAGGGTTTTTTTCGAACTCATGAATGTCAGACATGCAACATAAGAGCAATGTCCCTCTGGTCTAGTTTGGCCATAATCTGTTGCTTGAGGGAAGAATTGCTATGGCATGCTATGATGATGTATTTGCCTAATGCAAAGCTGATAGCAGTACAGTTCATGCTCTGAAGTGTGGCCTAGCTATGTTCTAGGCTATTTTACTTTACCCTAATGTAACTCTGGATGATCTTCTTATTTATGTGGACGTCTTAGGCCTGTAGAGCTTCACTGCTGTCTCTGGCAGAGTCTTATTGTGGCAATTATAGTTTAGGGTGTTTTTTTAAATTTTTTTTCCCCATCTTCCCCTTAACGAAAAACATCTGTCCTCGAATGTTCCCTTCTTACTGTCTGTAGTGTAGTGAGTACCTAAAAAAATAAATAAATAAAAATGCTGATTTACTTCCTGCAGACACAAAATTTTTCAAGTTTCTAAGCAACATCATGGCAGTGCAAACAAGTACGATTCTAATGCGCACAGGCACATGGAATTTGACCAGACTCCCAGTTACGGTTTTAGACTGAGATCGTGCTCCACAGTGTTACCACTGTCCCTTGAACGTGAGGCTTGGATGAACAAAAGGAGACTGGAAATGAGCACTTGGTCTCCAAGTACTAACTGTCTTGTCTAAATTCCAGAATCTCTAAATCTCAATATTCTCAGATGATAGTGTTTTTTTGTTTTGTTTTTAAGGCAAGTCACAAAACTTCTCTCTTGTTTTACAACCTCAGACTTGCTGTAATTCTGGCTATCTAGTGAGACTTAAAGAGGTTTTGTAGGATGTGAGATGGGTGGTTAAATTGCAGATGTAGCTTACAAAGAGAAACCCATCGCAGAAAATAAAGTTGACTGCAATCCCATCATAGTTTTTAATATAGTAAAGAAGGAAGCCTGAAGCAGATTTTGAAGCCCCAACAACATCAATTATGAGCACCAAAAAAAAAAAAAAAGTTAGAATTGTAATTTAGCAGACTACAAAAATATTGCAAGTCTAAAAATTGCCAGAATAACTCTGCTTTGACTTACAGGCTCTGTTGAAAGATTTCATTTGAACCTTTTTGTCTTAGAAGTTACATGCTAAGATGTAAATGAAAGTTTTTAGAGAAAAGGGGAGAACTGCATGCTTTGATTGATTTATTTGTTTCTTGATTCAAAGTGTAAAATTCCTGTGGAAGATAAATTCACCTTCTTTCATATCACACAGACTTTTATGGCAACTTATTGTACATCTATGTTTTTTTCCTCTTATACTTAGTTTTATAATAAGAAACCCTCCTTTAGCACACGGTGGACTTGGAGGCCTCTGGAGACACAAGATTTTTAAACTCCTTTTGCAGTGTAATAGTATCCTGACAAAGAGGAAAGAAAGAAATATTCATCATCCCATTGCATGCTATAATTATTTTTTAATTTATTTTAAAATCATTATAATAACATAAGAATATTTGAAATATATCATGAAATCATGTTCTCAAGGCGTGTTTTTCTGTTACATGTAATTTCCATTCTCCCTGATTCAAGTATCTAGAAGACTGTAAATAATTATCTTTCAAGGAATCAGCATTTTATTTGTTGTCACTAAGAGATTCTGTCCTGTTTCGGAGTTTAAAGTAGCTGAGCTTCAGCACAAGTGGAAGGAGGTTCTAAAAGCTATTCCCCCTATTACATATATTTTAAAAAAAAATGTAAAAATCAAGTAATTATGGCTTGTACTGTAACAACAGTTATTGTCCTTGTAGCTACTGGGAATGCAGATGTATGGTAGTATAGCCACATCCTGTCCTCCCTCTAACACAGGTATGTCTAGATTATTTTCTCTGACCATGAGAGACAGAAAGTCTTCTCTTCCTCTTTAGAATCTCCCTTTATTGAATGCATTCCCCTGCTGAGCACAACATTGAACCGCTAATATACGAAAGATCTCAATTTTTTTTTTCACTTCTGATATTTGAGCCTGTTCCAAGCTGTTTCCAACCCTATTAAAACTGAAGTAGCATTAATGAATTATGCAATCACTTTCCAATATTAATTCATCTAAAAATGTACTAGTTCCTTGTACTTAATTTAATCTTCTTACCTTTTTTTTTAAATCTTTTAAAAATTTCAGAGCAATATTCTATGTAATATAATTTTTGAATAGAACTCTTTCTCACCTGTCTAATTTTAGCTAACAAAACATCCATTTGCTGAATGAATCCTCATATCTTAGACGTATTTATCATTGTTATGGAATAGCATTGTAAGTGTTGAGTTTTACAAAAATAAATCAAAAGTTAACAGTAGAAGAATGAGTTAGAGGTACATACCATGAACAAAATTTGGCTTTTAATACTGCAATTCTGAGACTAGTACAGACAGAGGATTTTGCATTACAGATAAAATAGGAAGTAGTAGAAATTAGATCCCTGTCCTTTTATTACGGTGTTCAATATGGAAATTTAGCTCAGCCTAAATTTCATATAGAAACATCTAGTGAGTTTTCTGGGCTTTTGAAGAAGATTATTTCCATTCATGAAGTATTTCTGTAGGTCAGAAATCATTGACAAAAAATGCATCAATTCTCACATGAAAGACCTGAATCACCTAATCCAAACTGGATTATGTTTAGGCAAAGGATGTGTGTTCCTATCCCTTTGGATGTACCAGTAATGATATTTTTGTTTTCTGCTTCTTATATTACTGCACAAAACTGCTATGGTTAGTTCTTAAGCACAGTTTTAGTATCTTTTATACCAGATTTTGATCCTGGCCGTGACACAGGTAAGTAGAGATAGCAAAAGGTTTGCAGGTAAATACTGATGTTCCAGTAAGCCGAGGGTGGCAGCAGTGAAGAAGGCATTCAAAGAAAAGGTGAAACTGGAATGATGATGCTTGTTGATCAATAGTTCTAATGAACTTCAGTGGCAAAAAGCAGTTGAAAGTAGAGATTTATTGGATGGAAGCATAAACAGCTACATAATGGGAAACAGAACAAAAATATGCAAGTCAGATGTGTCCCAGTCTGTTCAGAATAAAGTGAAAATGTTTAGCCACCTTGAATTTAAATTATGGAAAAAAACAGTAATATAAATGCAAATGCTACCACAAAAAACTTGTAATTGAAACACTACCACCACCCAGGCAATTAGCTAAAAAAATCTACCTTTTTTCCCAGGTTTCTATTCATTTTTCCTGCAGATGAAAACTTTACATTGATATGGAAATATGAAATGTAGTATAGAGAATAGTAATGTTAATACTATTTGGATGAACTATAGCTACTAATCTCTAAATTAAGAAACAAAGAAAGCATGTTGTATAAAACAATTTTTTTACATCAGTTGAAAGAAGTAAGGGGTTAAAATATTACACCAGGTGAATCTATTAAACGTAAAATGGCTAGAAGAGCTTTCACAAGCTCATTAAAATTAATATGAAAATTTCAATGGGACAGACTGGCTGTAATAAATTATTCACGAAAGGAAATTATACTATTCAACAAAACATGCATTTTTTATTAAAATACAAGCAAAATTTTAACTAGTAGCTGATTTCCATTTCATCCTGAATTACTAGTTTTATCTTCTTAGGGTTTCATAACAAAATCAGTTACAATAAACACACCCTGTATTCCAGCATTGTTGGATCACTTAACGTTATTACACTGTGTAGCCATGGTTACCAGTCACTGAAAAAGAAAAGGGACAAAGACTTGACAGCAGTTTATTGTCACCTGGGAAACCATAAATCAGATTAATTTTATACCTTTTTAGAGATCACTGATGCTATTAGCTGCTTGTCAGCTTTAGGTGTATGTATGTGTGCTGTGCGTGTACACAGCCTGTAATGTGACAGGGAGTGGCAGAAACCCACTAAAAATCTACCGTGGCTTGAGAAACTGGTATAAATATATGTTGATAATTCCTGTCCAGTCCATAGCTGTCAGTATAATCTAGGAACACAGAAATGGACAGAGAATTTTTCTCCTTGTGAATTCAGTTCTCTGCTGTTGAAGACTGCTCTTATAAAACCTTTCATGAACTTTAAAAACTGCATTTTAGAATTCTTTAGGTATTTTCTCCTGTTAATCCTTCTGGAGAGTTGTGATGGTTAGGAAAGTATTTCTAATTCCCAATCTTTTGTATTTATGTTCAAGAACCAGTATGGTGTTTATCTAACTGAAAATATTTTTCCAAATTTTCCTTTTTTTTTTTTCTTTTGTGGCTAGACAACTATTTTTAGATTTTTTTTTTCCAATTTCTCTTTTCCTTTTTCTTGATCTTTTTATTCCTTCTCAGCAAAAGGGCTCAGCAAAGACATTCATCACCTTAAAGTTCATACTTTTTGAACACACATGAACAGAGCTATGTACTACCCTGCAGAAGAGATCTCAACCTTTCTAGACTGGCATTGACAGTTTGCTGCCCCTCTTGGAAATATTTTCTTAGTATATACTGGGACTGTTTTTACACTTGGCGTGGCAATGATGAGAAAAATGTGAAGCTCTTGATTAAAACTCACTGTACTTATACAGTATGTAATGAATGAATCAAAAAGACTCCTAGGCAAAGCCTAAGGGCAGAATAAACTGAGCAGAAACGGTTCAGTAAACCCACAGTAGCTTTGCTGATTTTGCATGGTGAGTCAATGTAGTTTTACCTTGTATCTCTCTTTGCTTTGTTCTAAACTATTCAGCTCCACACACAGCTCTTGGTAGCATTTGTTTCTGGAAGGTCATGGTAAATGTTCACACAGTTTTAAAAAATAGAAGGCTTTCACTTTGCTTGCAGACTGACAAAAATCTAAGACTTTTAGGAGTTTCTGTGTGTGTAAACAGAAAGATGAGCTAAAGTGTTCTTGAAACTATTTGGATTTAGTGTTACTGTATCAGCTTAATTTAATGCTTGGCAGATGTTCTCAGAAAAACTTCCAGATTTTTTGTAACATCTTGTTTTCTCTGAAGGGAGAATGTAAATTGGCTATCTCTGTTAGTAATTATTCATTTATCTTGAAAAGTTTGCTAGTTTTTAAAGATGTTTGGAAGTCTTCTGATACTGGTTTTTTTCAGTACAGAATAATTTCCTCTTTCTTTCTAGATATAAAATGGTCCAAAATACTTTTACATATTTGATTCTATACCACTTCAAACTTTTTATCCCTTTCTATAATTCCTCAGGTGTGAAAAAGGATCTTAATAATATGCTATTTTTAACATATAGAAAGCATTCCTATTTCTGATTGCATAATATCTGCATCTTAAATGATTTTCATCCTTTCACCTCAAAAGACTTTAAAGGGAGGTAACTCATTAAGAGGAAAGTTAAGAACACACACTCTTTCGGGAATTTATCTTCCATTTATCTTGCTGATGTGACTTTAAATATTGATTTCAGATTTGAAAATACTAGAAATAGTATCTTTGTAGAAGCTCTTCTGCGACCTCTGCTGGTTACATTGGTACTTGCAGTATAAAACTGGCAGGTAATAATAATATTCCAGGCTGGCATCCTTCCAGTTCTATTAAATTCTTTTGGTTTATCTGTAATTAGTCTGCTCCGGCCATAATCTGACCAAAGGGCAAAATTAAAATGGATTATAACATTTCTGGAAATTAAGCTATCACTATTTGACTCCTAAATAGAATGCAGTGATGATAAAGGTTATGTATGGATTTTAAAGTATCTTAACAAGTTGAAGAGCCACCTTTTTTTTCTTTTTTTTGTCTTTTTTTATTTATTTATTTTTTTTCATTTGGGAAGCTACAGCACAAAAGATCTTACTAGGAATCTGGATGTGGTAGGTGCTCAATAGACAAAAATGATCAGTGAGATCTAGGCGTTTAAGATCCCATATATGGCTTTGGAACATCTTCTGTCAAGGGGGTATACCCTCTGTGACATAAAAAATATATAGAGAATTATAGAATTGTCAGGGTTGGAAGGGACCTTAAAGATCATCTAGTTCCAACTCCCCTTGCCATGGGCAGGAACACCTCCCACTAGATCAGGTTGCTCAGAGCCCCATCTAACCTGGTGTTAAAAACTTCCAGGGATGGGGCAAATCATATATGTAAAGGGAAGTTCAAAGACATATGATTTTTTTTTTTTTTTTTGAGAGACTAAGAATTGGGTTATGATAGTAATGATAAAGGGTTGTCTTTCACTTCAACTATAGATAAGGCCACAGTCTTACACTTTCATATTGTATTATAGAATAATTTTTCTTATGTTTATGATACTTTCATTCTTCAGGGAGAAAGGATGAAACATGGACTCTGCTTTTCTATTCTTGTGAGCTTTACTATGACTTACTCCGTTATTACAGTACATTACTAATTTATAATAAGTCTTTTGTTAATCTGTAATAGTATATGAGAAAATTGCTTGCCTATCAGTGTTCACAATAGAAGCTCTTCAAATTGCCAGATTATAAATATATTTTTATTAAAATAAGACATTAATAAAGTAATAGAAGTATTAAGGCAATGTTTTTCAGTTTATCAAAATGTAATGATACAGGCTGTTCCAAAAAGTGAGTTTGTATTTGAGAAGGGGAATGTTTTAGGGCTGTGTGTTTTGGGGTTTTTTTTACTGTAGATTATGTTGTGATGACTGAGAGAGACTGTTGGGTGTTCCCTGGGATAAAATCAACCTTAAAATGAACTTCATGTTTTAGAATTTGTCTAGTAATGATTCTTATGTTAATCATATTAGCGATTATTCTTGTCTGAGGAAAAAATATGTCTGTATACAAGGAAACTTGCCATTAATTTTTTTCAGCTCCATCACATTCATTGTGTATGATATGATTCAACTGAATTTCACATTAGCTGAAATAACTGTGATTGTGCTTCTGCAAATGTCTACACTATCTAGAATTACTAGGAGACTCTTGTGTTTGAAGATTACTTTGCTATAGATAGTTATTTCTGTGAAAACAGTACTTCTTCCAGGACTATCAAAAGGATAAAATAACTAATTTTTGCAAGGGGCTTAACTGGGATATTGATTAAATGCCATTGTAATTTTTTAAAAATTAAACCCAATTGTTGCATTCAACAGCTTACTGATTCTGCTTGTTGACATCTCTTTCACTAAGTAAAGAGAATTTGTATTTTTAATGTTGAATATGCAAAGTTTGTTTTATAACTTTGTGCCTCATCAGTCTTAGATACATCTGGCAACCCATCCTGTAAACATGACACAAAACGAATATATGTGTTTCCTCCTCTCTTTACTGTTTAACTGTTTAGTATTTAAGTAATTAACTTTTGTATTCAATCAGTCGAATTATAGTTGTCCAGGTGTTTGTTTTTTATTGGCAACTGGTTTCCTATTGTAGTTCCTTTTCTGTTCACTGTTGCCTTCACTGTTTAGCAAAAATATGCAGCAACACTTTTTATTTAGGGGTAGAAAAAAAATCCATTCTAAGGAATAATTCAGATTTTGCTCTCACTCCTGTTTATTTTTAGCAGCCAATAAAAACATGTAGCACGCAGGCAGATTTGTGCCATGTAGAACACATTCTTTCCTACAATCTGATTGCAGTTCGATGAGCTTAAATCTTACTGAGGGAACACTTTCATTTAGGAGACAGTATTTCATTGAATGAAAAGCCATCGACAGCTTTGATGTTAGATAAGAAATTGGATTTTCCACAGCACTCATTCAGTCGTATCAATATGTGACTGGCATTTGCTGCTTGGAAAGAAGCAGAGTAGTCAGATATTCTGCCTTCCAAAAGGCTCAAGAGCCATCTCAGTTGGTGTCCCGCTGCTCCTTCCTTTTGACTAGGTCTCTTTGGATTCTGCTACAGCTTAATTTTAACTTACTTCAGTTATAAAGAGCTATATTTTGGGGTCTCATTGCTGCTGATGTCATTGTTCTGTTGCATGGGTGGCCACATTTTGATCTGAAACATTTTATTTGGAGGTTTTATTTACAGCTTTTGCACTTTAGAGGCAGAAGATCTCTTTTCTGACCAAAAAAAAATAAATCTGTATAAAATCTTGTTATTTGAGACCTAACATGAAGGAAAGAAACCCTTATTCCCTCCTCCTACCAGAAGTCCCTAGGATCAGGGAGACCTAGACAAGGAGGGTACTTCTGTGAATATCTGGTAGAACAAATGAAATAAAGTGGGCAGGCATAAGTATGTTTGTTTTGCCTGTGTTGTTTATATATATATATGTATATGTATA
>VWZK01016255.1:0-51586 GCA_013396935.1 Baryphthengus martii | reverse complement strand
CTATACATTGTTAGCCTTCCCTTGTTTCACTCTGTTTATTTCATCTTAGGAAACCTCAGACAGATGTTTTAATGTTGCTTTCTTCTGTAAAGTTAGTTCCTACTATAAGATGAATAATTCCTTCCAAAATAGCTGATTGTATTTGAAAAGGAGCAAACAAAAATTAGATTATTTTAGTATTTCTACTGTTCTAGTATTAAGATTTACAGGTAACCTGTGACAGCAGCATGGCAACACTGTGTTTCCACTTATACTCTTCACTATATCTATGAATGTCAGCTGACAGACCTTAAACTTATCGTTGTATTTTGAAATTAAAATTCTGATTCAACATTTGGTTGAAGTTTTGATTTTATAGATCAAATCAACAGTCTCTTCATTCTGATCTTCTACATACTAAAAACAATTTAGCCAATATTTTCCTCGTTATTTACTACTACTACTACTAGTTAAAGCATCACAAAGAAGTGAAGCAGAAAAGATAATGACAAGATCAGATTTCTACAAAGACTCTTATACCTGCACCATCACACCACGAATAAGCTTGGGTGACAGTGTATAAGGTCATATTCAGAAATACTGGACTGGAAACTTTGCACATGTATAATGTGATTTAGGATTGATTTTTCAGAATTAACTTTTGCTTTTCTGAGATTCTCTTTCAACCAATAATCTCTGAACAACAGAATTAAAAACTGATTTGCATAAGGCATTATCATGGTAATTATTTTTAATTTAGTAGGTAAGGTTTGAATGTCATTGTAAAATATGAAAGAAGATATATAGATCTCTCTGATTAATCTGATTTTAATGTGTGCTCGGATGAAGTACAGAATATCCTATGAGAGCCTCATTAATCTTAATAGATTGCTGATTATGCAGGTGGCAATCATTAGATGGACCTATCTGACCTATTTCATTGTGTTCATTGGCTGCTAAAAGATGAGCCCCTATTCCATTAATGTCTATGGCTAAAACTTCTGCAACTATAATGCTCCAATATCAGATCCTCAGTTAAAAGACATAAAGAGTGAGGACTTCAGTTTGCAGAACCATGTATTGGATCTGGCCAAGATGTAGTTACTTTTCCACATAGTGCTGTGCTTTGTAATGGTAGCTAGAAAGTTGTTGATAACACACCAGTGTTGTGGCTACTGATGAGCAGGGCTCACACAGCATAAAGGCTGTCTCTCCAAAATCCACCCCACCACCCCCCAAGTAGGCTGGGCAACATATTGGGAGGGGACATAGACTGGACAGCTGACTTAAGCCGAACAAAAGGATATTCCAAACCGTATGACATCTGCTCAGCAATAAAAGCTAAGGGAAAGGAAAAGGAAGGGAAGCGTTCATTATTATGACATTTGTCTTCTGGAGCAACTGTTCTGTGTACTGAAGCTCTACTTCCCAGGAAGTTGCTGGACATTGCCTGCTGATGGAAATTGGAAAATAAATCTTCTGTTTTCCTTTGCTTCTCTGTGTGGCCTTTTCTTTTGCTTTATTAAACTGCATTTATCTTGACCCACAAGGGGTTTTTCTCCATCTTATTTCCTCTCCCCCACTGCCCCATCCTACTGAAGAGGGGAATGATAAAGCAGCTTTGTTAGCATCTGGCATCCAGCCAAAGTCAAACCATCACAAACTGTAAGCCAAGATTTTCAAAATAGTAGTCAGCTTGAAATTTGATTCTAGAAAAGCTCTCAATGTTCCCAGATTTCTAAAAGTCAAGCTACTGATTTCAGTGTGTGATATTTCACAGGAAACCTAAGAAATTAAGTTTTGAAAATCTGACTTCTTTTCAATAACAACTTTAGACATCTGTCAACTTGATAGGAAGACTAACTCGAAGCTCATCACAAGACAAATTCAAATTTGTTGCATTAATTTTTTTTAGTTTTCATCATTTTGTGGCTAACTGTTGTTCTCCCCAAGTGCCGTCCTCCCTTAACAGCTCAGGAAACTGAGACCAAGTGAACTCCCCAGCCCTGCAAATAAGCTGTGGTGACTTGCTGGGTGCTTTCTTCAACTTGCTAGAGGAAAATGTCAGTGTGTAGCCCCATGGTAAGTAAAGCTACAGGGAGATGTCAAGGAGAGCAGTGGTTGCTTCCAGTTCTTTCCTTCTCAGCTGCTCAGTGGATAACTCATAGTTATCACTTCATGAGAATTATAAAAGTCAATGAACCTATTTCAGTGAGGCATGCATATCCTTTGCTTGGCTAGGTAGTCTGTTTTGTTCTGGATCTCTCTACAAGGGTAGTGCTTGGAGAAACTCTTTTGCTGTTACTGAAGGCTGAGAATAGAACCATGACTAGAACATCTCTGCCTCTTAGACCTAGAGTTTTGCTACCCCTCCATTAGTCGCCTCTACAGTGGCCCACTTTTTCTGTTTTCATCTAATGACTGCCCTATGTTGCTGTTCTGCAGCTTTAGATTAAACTCTCAGGTTAAATATTTACATCAGATTTGTTTAGCTAGCCAATTAATTGTATGTTTTGATATTCAGGAGGTAGGAGCTCCTTTAAAGTCCCAATTAATGTGAGCTGAATATTGTCTTTGTCTTTTAGATCAAGGTGCTTTTGTATGCCCAGTTTCAGAAGTTGTGCAGCTGCACTGCTCTAGTCTTACTATGGGATGTGAGAAAGCATGTGACTCTGGACAATGCTTTGAGAGGAAACAGCACCATAATAATTTCACATTTTTATGAAACATTTTACAACAGCAACTGCCATGCACGTGAGTCTATAAATGATATCTGAGTATGAACTGTACTCTGAAGAGCTTTGATGATGAAACCTCTGAAATGCATAAAATAATGGGGCTCTGAAGAAGAGAAACAGGAAGATCTGTTGACATAGATTATTGGCTTCTTAAGTAAAACATCCACAGACACATTATTTTATAAGCTATATTGGCAGAACTCAATAGACATGAAAAGTGAAACCAAAGAATCCTGCCATCATTACATGCTGACATAAAGTAAGTAATACGAATAAATTTCTAAGAACAATCCAATAACAGCTTCTAAACTTGATGTTGACTCCATGACATGAGTCTAGGAATCGAAGTTTCAGTGAGTGGTATGTATACGTGAATTGTATAGTTCTTTGCCAAACTATACCAAAGGTCATGTATTTCCCCTTTTCAGAACATATCTTCCAATACCTATCATGTGATTCTTGGTCACAGTCATTCATTTACCTGTTAAAGCAAGTGAAAAAAGTTTTGCAAACAGCAATATTCCCAAAAAGATTTTTTTTTAAATTTCCAGTGCTAGATCTAACATTCAAAATGTTCTGCCAAATTAACCATGATAAGAAGGTTGTGAAAGGGTTTATCCTTTGATAATAAAATCAAAAGTTCTGAGAGTAAACACTGCATTGTTTCCTGGTTAATACTTATTCCATTGGTTTTATTTAGATTTTTTTTTAAGATTTCTGTGACAGTATGGTGGGTAAAATTTAAAAAAACAAATTACAGACTTGCTGAAGAAGGGAGAGAATATTTATATACCAAATCAGGAGCAGGAAAGTGATGACTCAAGCGTTATTAAATGATCCTACACTTTTAAACAAAAATTGCCAACAATTTCATTAAATATCAAACATTAGATTAATGGATTCAGAATCTTAAAGATCTTCTATAGCAATTATCACTAGTCTATAATGTAACTGAACAATTATAAGTTATGCCCAGCAACAGATCTGTTTTCTAATAAAGATGACCCTTTATTCGATTCATAAAATGTTAATTCTTAAACCCCATGTATTGGTACGTATTAATTTATACTAATTGTTTGTACAGCATCAGAAACTATTCTATCATTTTTGCTACATACAAAAACATACGTTCTGTTGAGCCATTTGCAGTCTAAAATTAGACACAAAATTCAGAGATTACAGCAGATGAAGGAAAGGTAGGGGAAAGGACATAGTTCACAACTGAGATTGTAGGATGTATTTCTTATTTCTTCTTTCCTTTGTTACATTTTCTTTCTTTTCATGTTGTTTTTTTATTATTATTATTTGTTGTTCAGTTTCTGTTGTGTTTTTTTTTTTTTCTTTTCCTTTTTTTTTTTTTTTTCTTTTGTCCTTCTGGCATTCTCATAAGCAAGCAAGGAAACAAAGCAAGCAGTCATAAATGACTCCCTGTAGAAATGGAAGACTGCCCCTTGTGATGGTCATATGGTGCAAATGCTTTGGTGCAATTACAAGTTCTATGATACTGGAGTATACATGATGAAGAGGAAATTGAGGCATGAAAGTGACCCTTTGACTGTCTTCCAGGAAATCTTCCTCTAAGAAGTGTCCTGGCTATAAGACTTGAATATTTTGTAGAACTTTGATATCACATAGAAAATATTGCTAACAAATATACTGATAAGTAAAAGGATTAAAAATTAAAACAGTGCTGAGAAACTCTAGAAAAATTTGGAAAAAAAAAAAAAAATTCAGTTACAGAAATAAAAAAAAAAATTCTTTACTTTGCCTGTAATAATCTGAGTAAAAAATGAAAAAAAAAATTAGACAACAGTTCTGTCAAGAAAAATTTAGATCCTAAGCTGAACGTGAGAAGTAATGTCATTCCAAAAAGGCAGTCAGTACCAGCATGAATAAACAAAAATATGTTTTCCATATTGGGTAAATTCAATTTACCACTCTTCTTAGTATTAGAGATGTCTCAATTGGATTCTCTTGTGGAAGAACTGGGCAGTGAATATTATGAATGATGCAACCAGCCAGATAAAATCTAAGCATCAATAATAATGAAAGGTCCAAGAACCAAGACCCAGAGAAAAAGATTAATCTAGTTTATGAAAGAGGAGACTGTGGGAGGACACAGTAACAGCATTCAAATACTCAAAAAGTACTATAAAAAAAAAACAAACCAAACACCACAAGTGATATTTGTGATAAAGATGAAAAATGCTAGGTTTAATTTGTATCAAATTTCAACTAGATCAGAAATAAGGAAAAAAAATAATAAAAGAGCTTTATAAAAACATTCTATGGTTTTTGTGTGACCCCAGTTATAGTGAAACATGAGAATGCTTTAGAGAAGTTGTGATGTGTCCCTCACTGACTGATTTCCAAAATCCTAGAGAATATCTCTCAGGAATGAGATTTATTACTTTAAGACCTGGATTTGAAAGGGAAAAAAAGACCTTTCAACCTCCTTTCTTATAATTCTCTGTGGTTTTCCACTTAAAAAAATACTTAATGAAATATACATTCAAATATTCATCAAAAAAAGGTGTTTTAAAGTAAATAGAGTAGGCTTCAAGGATAGAACAGATTATGAAAAAATATAAGAAACATTCAGAGACTTAAGATTCCGAGATAATAAAAAGTCTATAAGAAATCAAAACACTTGGACCACTGCTTTATTTTAAACTTTCAGAGGATTCTAGGACTATCCAGCAAGTTACTTAACTGATCCTTTCCAGAGTTCATTTTGTATATAACAGTACATGATGGAAAAGCGTAAAAGTATTATCACTAGATGTTAGTCACAATTCAGTATTCAGAAGTCTCATGTGAAATTTGCAAATTATCTCGAATCCATTTTAGAGTGTTTGAAGCTATTTCCCTATGCATCATTAACTGTTAATTGAATAGTGGGTTAGTCACTTAATAGGACTACTATTTATAACTCATTTAGTAGTTAGAAAAGTTTAGAGGTGAAATTTTCATCCTATAATCATCAATAGTAATTGTGCATTGGTGTCATCACTATTGGAAGGTGACTTAGATTCTACAGCACTATTAATAGCAGTGTACTGAACATATACTAAATTTGCATTTTTTGAAAATGATAGACATTTTTACAGTAAGTTAATTATCTAATGCTTTGAAGAATTCTGGACATATCTCATTTTGGATATATTGACTCAAGTTTACTTATCTATACATTTTCAGTTTTTCCAAATAATCTCTTTTTTACATACCTACAGTGATAAAGTTTTGTTACAATATGTGTTAAAATTATCTTGCTTCAGATTAACTGGAGTATTAAATCATTACATTGGTGCATTTTCACATGGAAGAAATAGATTTATATTCAAAGCATTTTAATATACAATAGCAATTTTGAAAATAATTATGGATTCTGTTGTTTTGTTGTTTGTTTTTTTTTTTCCTCAGAGCTTCTTAAGGGAACATATTTCTTTGGAAGAAGAATCATAGAATCATTTAGGTTGAAAAAGACCTTTAAGATCATTGAGTCCAACGAGAAAGAAAAAAAGCCCCAAACCAATTTATTTAATCTGTTCATCTCTACTGTATTTCTCTCTTGTTAAGGTGTAAAATTAATTAATGTCAGAAATACTCAAACTTTCACCAGTAATTTGTAGGAAATAAAGTATTAAAATAGTCCACAGTCACCAAATGAATTATTTCATTTGTTAACATTATAAAAATCTATATTTTAGTATATGTTTATATATGCAATTTAAACCAATGTATACAAATAACTGACTAGGAGTGGGGAGTAGACAATATCAAACTGGATTCTTATCAGTGGTGTCCAATAAGAGAGCAAGAAGCAACTGGCATAGACTGAAATATGGAAAACTCTCTTTAAACCGGATTTTACTGTGACAGTGGTCAAACACTGGACCAGGTTGTGTTGTCCAGAATGGTTGTGGAGTTTTCATCCCTGGACAAATTCAGAACCCGACTGGACTCAGCCCTGAGCAGCTTGCTCTAGATGACTGTGCTTGAGCAGGGAGTTGAACATCTCCCTAGATCCCTTAAACCTCAATTATTCTGTGATTCTGTGGAATCCATGAAAAAAAAAACAAACAAACAAATCTGAAGGACAAGTTTTATTAAATTTCAAAAATATTTAGATTGAAAGAATTTCTACTCAACCTAAAACTTAATGTTTTATTCTCTCTTGTGCCCAGGGAATGTTAGTTTTATTATATTACACTTTAAAATTACTTTTATAACGTAAGCACCAAAAATTTGCTTTCTAAATTTAAAAGATAAGAATACTTATGATGGTAAAAAATTAACTTGATGAATAATTCAGAGCAGGAAGGAGTGGTGGAAGTCATAAAGTCACATTTTGAACTGTAGCTTTGTGGTTGAACAACATAACCTTTCACATTCAAAACCATGATTTGTGTTTAATCTGTAGTCCTCTAGGAAATTAATTTGGACAGTAGTTCATACTTGGGAGCCATTTCAGAATCTTAAAAGATATTAACTGTGAAGCATCCTTTGCTATTGAGACAGATTTTTTTTTGTGCAGAGTTCAGTATATTGAAATCTTCTCTATAGACCAGGAATGGCAATTATAGTATTATTGGCAGTGTTTGGAGGGCAATAGGTATTAGAGACAATGGACCTAACTGAGAGCTGGCTAAGTTTAAATAATTAAATCAGTCCTTGAGAAGTCACTAAGAAGATCACAAAGCAGTACAGGATGAAGCACAACCTTTGCAGCTAATTCAGGGCCTCTCACCCACCAACACAGGATCTTCTGTTCTACAGTGCTCTGCTTGGAGCCTGAAGGAGAAAAAATGAAGAATTTGTGCCTTTATTTATTCACAGGAGAAATAACTATGCAGCTATAGTTCCTGAGAACTATGGAAAAATTCTAGCCTCCTCTGAAACCAGGATGAGCTGTACATGAGCATATAAAAGGTTAATTTATGTCTTTTACCCCAGTTCCTACAGCTCCTCTTGACTACACTGCTTATTAGTTCTTCAGCACCCAGTGATTAATTTGCAAGGACAGTGGGTACTCCTTTTATTGGAATTTGGGGAAAGAAGCACTGAGACAGAAAATCACTTAGGTTAACCCAGTGAATAAAGCATGATGAGCAATGACTTAAAAAGCCTAAAATGATGGAATAGCAGGAAATTTAGTTAATTGCCTTAAAAACAACAAAAAAAAAATCAGTTATAAAATAGGACTTGAGGTCAGTTCCTAGAACAGAGACATGAGTCAAACTTTGGAGACAAACTGTTTGTATTAACTGTATATTTAAGTTAAATCAATTCAGCTTAAATTATAAACTTTAAACCATGTAAATTTAAGGGAGGTAAATCTTACAACTAGTGTTAAAGATTCTCATTGAGAAGTTGGATGGCCATAACATCTTCATGTCTATTGTTGAGATAATTAATAAAGGATTTGTTTTTGAGTTTTTTGCTTGGCTGGTCTTTATTTGTTTTAAGTTGAAAGACTGGGCAATCAAATTGCTATTGCAAGAGTTCCAGCTGTCCTTCTTCTAGTGAGGGTCCAGAAGGCTAATAATCAAATATGTTTTAGTTCACATTAAAGAACAAAAGATACAACTCTTAAGAATAAACTATTTGCAACATATTCATCAACCTTAATTTACCTGAACTGAAAACTACTCTGCCTCTACCAAAAAAAAAAAAAAAGTTTTGCAAAATAGAGGAATAAATAATATATTTAAATATTCTAATAAGTAGATTTTTATTTTGTGACATCACTTAAAAATATTAACCTTGGTGTAAAGAAATAGTGAGTAAGATAGTATACTGACTAATAAATCTACTTGCAAGTGAGTGATTTTCTGCTTTGATATGACAGGTATTAGCTAAATGTGCTGATTCAGAAAAAAAAATATAATGTATTGCTTTCAGGTTAGAATTTCAGAAATCGTATTTCTCTTGTGGTTAATATCTGGGGTTATTTTTGGATGTCATCTCTTTCTTACTCTTCCAAAGGACATTGTACCTACTCTTTGCTATACATATCTGTATTTAGAATCAAAAAGGAAAATATCAAAAAGTAAAATACTTCTATGAATCCCCAGAACTAGAAAGAACATATTGAGCGTTTTAATGGAGTCCTGGAGCAGATGCCTCAATAGAATGACTCACCACTTCTTCCTTAACCTCAAATATAGTATTACAAGAGAAATAAAGACTGAAAGAAGATGAGGAAGGGGAAAAAATAACCCCAAAAAACAACCCAAAATACTCTAAAACACAGGAGAAGAGAAAGAAAACAAATCAAGCAGAGATTGTCTTGCTTCTAGAATTTGTAGTGTTAATAAGCACTACTGTCTTCTATTCATTCTCTGATCCTGAATTTTCCATTCATTGAAGCAATTATGTTCTCAGTAAATTAGTTAACTTATTTTATTAGTTAACTTATTAAATTATTTCTTAATTTTTAATTTGATCAAGTAGTAGGTACTATGTCTTTCTACATATTTTGATAGCATACAGAACAATATGGTTGACTAATATTTGACCTCTATACTTAATGCTGCAATCAAAAAACCCAAACAACAAAACAAAAAAATCAAAAAAAAAGACAGTTATTTACATGCTCATGGTCACGTATTTTCTTGATGTGTTTGATGTCTACCCATCTTCTGCCAGTGATGCATATATCATAATACATGCCTTCTGTGATTTCACTGCAAATTACTTCAGCTTCTTGTGCTGTTAATAGCACTATGGGTCTTTTCTCTAAGCTGTATAACTACATACCATGAGTATGGAAAACTCACAGTAAATTCCTGCTTGGAAAGTTTGGAATTGCTTTACTTTGTTTCTCTTAACAGCCATCAGTCTTCAGAAGGATTCACAAATGGTATTTCAGTCACTTCTGACTGCAGCTACCCTGAGACTGCACAGAAAAAGGGATTTGTGATATAAACCAGACTTTACCATGTACCAATAAGAAAAAGCACACAGCTTGTCCGACTCCTACACTTGCATTCGCAGTTCCTCTACATCTGCAGATTCTTACAAGCATTCTAAAAGCAGTGAATACCACAAATAGTTCTGAAAAGAAGAAAAAAATCCAATTATGGCACTCTTTTTCCAGAGAGACAATATCAGTTTCAGCATTTATGAAGAATATTTACAATAAAGGCATAAATCTTCACAATAGTTATTGATCACTTGGAAGAATCTGCTGCAAATGAAATTCTGACTCCAAGTTGTAAGACACAGTGCAGACTGTTGAAATCTTTGTCTCCTGGCCTAAAGGACTATGTTTAGATAAAGGCAGAACAGACTTATGCAAAATGTGCTAATTGTTTGACTTATTTTGTGAAAACAATGTGATTTCTTTGCATGTGCAACTGTATCTCATTGTATTTGATGTTTCTTCTCTTTTCAAAACCCATAAGCCTCAGTGTTCTTGTATACGACATTCCAACAGATGACTTATTTCACTTAGATTTTCCTATCTGAAGTATTTTTTTATAAGGTAGTTGTAGATGAACCTAAAATTGACTAAAGACTTTGATTAGGTAGAACTTTTGGATTAAAGAAAGTATTTTTTTTTCCTATAGATAAATGTGTATTGTCCTAAAAAACACCTTGCAAGAAAAAAACTATCATTATTGCTTGTAAGCATATTCTCATCTGAATATGCTTTCTATTTTAACTGTTCACAGACAGAGGAGTAAAAGACAATCTGAATGGAACACAAGAAAACAGTATTTTAATTTTTTTTTACGATAACAGTAATACAACTGCAATTCTGTTTACTAAAAAGGACAACATTATACTACCGCAGAAGCAAGGCTCTGTATTTTTTGATAGGCACTATAAAAACTTACATTACTCTGTTCCAGATTGAACCATTTAAGGAACCTGTTACTGATAGATCACACCATTTTTCAGTAAAAAACTAAACCTTGTATATCCCTGGATACTATTATGGAAGGCAATAGAATGTACTATTGTAAGATCAACGAGGGTTGAGATGACTATATTCTCATAAGCTAAAGAAGAGAGTCAGGATGATAATTAGAGCATGTTAATTACTCTCCACCAGTAACAAAAAATGCAAATGATATACAGCAGGAAATTAACAGCAGTTACTGCTCAATATTGCATGACTTTTCCATTAAGTATAATATGAGAAGTTGTTAAATTATAGAAAATGAGAATAATGAAGCTAGAATATTAAAGAAGCTTAGGTTTCCAGTCTGGCCGTGGACAGAATCATTAGAAGTCCTGAGGATGTGATGCTGTCTGTATAGGCTAGGTACTTTTGTGTTGTACATTGGGAAAATTATTATGCATTATTTTGTTTTCACTAGGTAGAACAAGACTGGGTATTCTGGCTCAGCTGAAGCAGTGTCACAACCTTTTCTGAATAATGGATCTACTGCAAAATAGCTAACAATTTCATCCCTTTCTTTGAAAAACATATATTGAAGTTGGGTATGATGGGGCTTTTTTGAGAACAAGCAAGCAAACAAACAAAAAAGAGCTAATAATGTTCTGGGCCTTGGAAAGGTTTTTTAAAAAAAATGGACTGAAGTCTCTTATAGCCTGAAAACTGAAACCAGCACAAGAAAATATGCTGTGGGAGAAACATATGACTGAGTTTTAAAGCATATTCTCAAGAGTATAGGCAATCTTATCAGAACAGTGACACACTTTCTACTGGCAGCTACCAACGAGCAATAGATAAAGAAATACTGACTTTTCAATCAGTTAGTTGATTTTTTAAAGGAAAAAACATGAGGGACATTCCTACATATTACAGGCATGTTTCATAAAGTATTGAATCAGTTCATCATTTTCCAGTTACTTCAACACGCCTTTGTTTATGAAGAATTATCTTGGGCATGAACATGTACAATAACATGTAGTTGAGTTTCATTGCACCGCATTACTTTATTATAAATAATTGGATTTCCTAGTGCATCAATATTCTCAGATAGTTACCCACATATCATTAAGTTATGAAGTGTAACACATTACAATTCTGTCAGTGAGAATTGGTTTTAGTGCTTTATGTATGCTATAGGTGTACTTAAAGTCCCATAATCAAAGAAGTTATGAAACTGAAATTTTTAAAAAACTTTTTCTTGCTTCTAGATTACAAAAGACTCTACCTAAGTTATTGGGGTTTTTTTTGATGTAGAAATGAACATTTGTTTGAGATGGATAAAAGAGAAAATGTGGAGGGAGGGTGCTGTTTGTGTTTTTTGTGTATTTGTTGTTTTTGCTATTGTTTGTTTGGGTTTTTTTTTCCTGGAGAACATTGTTCCAATTCTCCAGAAAAAGGGCCCACTTCATATGGGCTCCTACATGAAAGAGAACAAATCTTCATGGTAGATAATATGACTTGACCAGACAGGTGGAAAACAGGAGCAAAAGGAATCTGACACAAAATCAAGATATCAAAATTATCCAGGACACATATTATAGAAGAAATTATTCAATTATTTGTAGATCTAAGGTATTAAACAAGAATAAATAAAAAAGACTATTTACAAACATCATTTCAACCTAGTCATTTTGAAACTGAAATTAGTATGAGTGGAATTATGAGGCATTGGTATATCAAAACTGTATCTGTAGTGACATACACAAAATATAGCTAGAATGATGTAGTATACTAAAAAGGGAAAGTGGTAACAATTAATACAAAGAAACACAAAAAAATTCTATAAAATTCATAAGAGAACCCTGCGTATTGAAATATTTCAGCAATATGGTTAAGGACATCTGTGGTAGGTTGACCCTGGCCAGCAGCTGAACTCCATATAGATGTTGGTTTACTCCCTGAAACCAATAAGATGCAGATGAGAACAGGAAGAGCTAAAGAGAGAAAACTCACAGATCATTAGCATTTCTTAAGTGAAGGAAAGAGAAATAAAAAAAACCCCAACAACCTAAAAGGTTAAAGTAAAGGAAGGGTAATCACTCACAACATTCCACAAGAAGACCAATACCCAGCCAGTCTCCAAGCAATGGCTACCTTCTCAAAAACATCCCCTCATTTTTTATTGCTGAGCATTATGTCATATGTCATGGAATATCCCTTTGGTCAACTCAAGATCAGCTGTCCTGGCTATGTCCCCTTCCAACTTCTTACTGACTCCCAGCCTACTTGCTGGAGGACAGCGTGAGAAACAGAGAAAACCTTGATCACTGTTAAAATACTACTCAGCAGCAGCCAAATCATTAGTGTGTTATCAACACTGTTTTAGTAACAAATCCAAATCCAGCAGCATATGGCCTGCTGTGAAAAAAACCTAACTCCATCCCCATCAGACCCAGTGGAATAAGAAAAGCAGAATTTAATACATATCAGACAACACCAAATGGCTGTGCAGAAGGGATTGTCAACACATTGGAAAGCAGGGCTGTTATTCAGAAAGATCTGGACCTGATGCAGAAATGGGCCGACCAGTGACCAGTGGTGTCTTCCAGGGATCAGTATTGGGCCCAGTTCTAGTCAGCATCTTTGTTGATGACCTGGATCAAGTCTACCATTAGTAAATTCATGGATGACACCAAGTTGAGGGGAGTGTCGATCTGCTGGAGGGTAGGAAGACGCTGCAGAGAGACCTGGACAGTCTGGTTCAATGGGCTGAGGCCAACAGTATGAGATTTAACAACGCCAAATGCAGGGTCCTACGCTTTGGCCACAATAACCCCAGGCAGCGCTACAAACTGGGAGAGGAGTAGCTGGAGAGCTGTCTGGCAGAGAGAGACCTGGGAGTACTGGTTGACCATCAGCTGAACATGAGCCAGCAGTGTGCCCAGGTGGCACGGAAGGTCAATGGCATCCTGGCTTGTATCAGGAATAGTGTGGCCAGCAGGAGTAGGGATGTAATTCTCCCCCTGTACTTGGCACTGATGAGACCTCACCTCGAGTACTGTGTGCAGTTCTGGGCCCCTCACTTCAAGAAAGATCTTGAAGTGCTGGAGCGAGTCCAGAGGAGAGTGACAAGGCTGGTGAAGGGACTGGAGGGAAAGTCTCATGAGGAGAGGCTGAGGGAGCTGGGGTTGTTTAGCCTGGAGAAGAGAAGACTCAGGGGAGACCATATCACTCTCTACAACTACCTGAAGGGAAGTTGTAGTCAGGTGGGGGTCGGGTTCTTCTCCCAGGCAACTAGAGACAGGACGAGAGGGCATGGCTGAAGCTGCGCCAGGGGAGGTTTATGTTGGATATTAGGAAGCACTTTCCTGGAGGTGTTTAAGGAAAGACTGAATGTGGCATTCAGTACCATGGTCTAGTTGATGTGATGGTGTTAGGTCATAGGCTGGACTTGATGATCTCAGAGGTCTTTTCCAGCCTCAGTAACTCTGTGATTCTGTGAACCTCACGAAGTCTAATAAAAGCAAATGCTATAGTAAAATCAGGTATATGTAAAGTTTTTGCTGTTCAATGCTTACCTAACTAGGTATAGCTTAATGACAACAGATATTAACCATATTACAGTCTGCAGGAAAGTATTTTCATGGAGTAATCTGAAAGCAAACATGCAAAAATATATAAAAACTTTTGTATAATCTCTGAAGAGTGGTAAATTGTGGAAATAGTGTGTTTCAGATACACAATTACCTGAATTACCTGAGGCACAAACAGTATGTGCTTTTCAATAGCATACTTACTTCATACAGAGTCGTAGAAAAGAAAACAGAAAACAAACAAAAAATATAGACCATATTTACAGCATAGAGCACCTTTCCTGGAGAGAGGGATTCTGTGAACTGGGTGTGTGGTAGATTTGTTATTTTGGTGGATAAAGGAAAAATACTATGGCAGTCTGACAGATTACTATAGCATGTATACAAAAGCACTAATGGCATCCCCGGTACAGGTTAAGAGAGGAATAAAGTTGTATCTCTGCATGACAATGGTCTAATAACTGAAGGATTAATTGAGATGTTCTATGTACTTTGTGGCACAATTAATACATGGAAAAGATCTTTCTTAATTGCCAGTCTATACCTTAATCATCTCCATGTCTAGATAAAACATCTAATTATCTGGAATCCACAGAATGCTCTATTTTGAGAACAAGCAAAAATACTGCTCCTAAACAGCGTATCTTCTTCTTCAAATCATTCTATTCCTCTTTCTTTTCTCATTTGGATACTATTTACTGAATCACAGAATGGTAGGGGTTGGAAGGGACCTCTGGAGATAATCTAGCCCAATCCTTCTGCTAAAGCAGATTCACCTAGAGCAGGTTGCACAGTAATGTATCTGTGTTTAGAAAGTCTCCAGAGGAGACTCCACAACATTTCTGAATAGCTTGTTACAGTGCTCCATCACCCTCAAAGTAAAGAGTCTTTTTCTTCTGTTTAGATGGAAATTCCTGTGTTCCAGTTTGTGCCTGTTGCCCCTTGTCCTATCACTGGGCACTACTGAAAAAAGGATAGCCCAGTCCTCTTGACACACATCCTTTAGACATTGACAAGCATTGATAAGATCTCCTCTCAGTCTTCTCTTCTCTAGGCTAAACAGCCCCAGATCTCTCAGCCTGTCCTTGTAAGAGAGATATTCCAGTCCTTCAATCATCTTCGCAGCCCTCTGCTGGACTCTCTGCTATTTCCCTGTCCCTCTTGAGCTGGGAAGCTCCGAATTAGACACTATACTCCAGATGTGGCCTCTCTAGGCCATAGTAGAGGGGGAGGAGAACCTCCCTCGACCTGCTGGTCACACTCTTCTTAATGCACCCCAGGATATCATTAGCCTTCTTGGCTGCAAAGCACACTATTGGCTCGGGTTAACTTCTTGTCCCCCAGGACTCCCAGATCCTTCTCCATGGAGGTGATTTCCAGCAGGTCTGCCCCTAACCTATATTGATGCATGGGCATATTCTTCTGTAGGTGCAGGACTCCTCAATTACCCTTGTTGGACTTCATACATTTCTCATCCGCCCAACTCTCCAGACTTTCCAAGCCTCGCTGAATGGCAGAACAGCCTTCTGGTGTGTTAGCCACTCGTCTCAATTTTGTATAATCAGCAAACATGTTGAGGGTACACTCAGCCCCTTCACCCAGGTCATTGATGTATATGTTGAACAAGAGTAGACCCAGGACTGATCCCTGAGGAACACCACTGGCTACAGGCCTCCAATGAGACTCCACTCATCACAACCCCCTAAGGTCTGTTGTTCAGCCAGTTCTCAATCCACTTCACTGTCCACTCATCTAACCCACGTTTCCGAAGCTTACCTATGAGGATGCTGTGGGAGACAGTGTCAAAAGTCTTGCTGAAGTCAAGGTAGACAACATTCACTGCTCTCTCCTCATCTACTCAGCCAGTCATGCTATCATAGAAGGCTGTCACATTGGTTGAGTGTGATTTCCTCTTGGCGAGTTCACACTGACTATACTTGGTAGCATTCTTTTCCTCCACATGCTTAGGGATGACCTCCAGAATGAGCTGTTCCATGAGCAGGGGTGGAGATGGAATACCATCTGTTCCATCAGAGAGTTCCATCATCAGCTGTTCCATCCAGGGATGGAGGAGAGGCTGACTGGCTTGCAATTTACTGGTCCTCTTTCTTGCCCTTTTTGAAGACTGGAATGTGATTGGCTTTCCTTCAGTCCTCAAGCACCTCTCCTGTTCTCCATGACCTTTCAAAGATGATGGAGTAAGCATCAAAAAATGGCATTGAAGCAGTATTTGAATCTTGTTTGGCATTCCATAACAGAAATTACACAACAACAGAACTATTGGCACAATTCAATACATTTGCAGTTGAACACAAGCTGCTGCTATCTGAACACTAGAAATCATGGTTCTCTGTTTTGTATCATCATCCATTCCAGGTAGGCAATTTTTCCTTAGAAAACATTGAAACAGATTATTTTTCAGTATATATACATTTCAAGTACTGATGCCATTAATTCTTTCACATTGTATCTACTGATAATTCACTTGTCCGTATTGAAACCATGTAGATTGAGCTTTAGAGGCAGGTTAACCATCCACAATTATCAGTTTACTGGTAACTGATTTACAGTGTACAAATGTGGCACATAGATTTTAGAAAATCCAACATGCCGTAAACAAAGTACTTTTCTTTAAATAAATGCACTTATTTACTTTGAGTACACTTGAAAAATATGAATATGAATAGCATTCAGATGCCTTAAGCATACATTTATTTTGTAATTTAAAATTCTGTTTAGTAAGATAAAATCCTATGTGATTTTGTGTCACAAACACATCCACCTTACTTAAAGCATGACTGCTGTTGATTTTCCAGTTATAGACTATCAATATTGTAGAATATAAAGAAAATTATTGAAAAGTGCATATGGAAACGTTTTATTACTTTGTGGAGAAAAAAAAAGCATACTAATAAGAGAAACAACAGAAAAATAGGCATTTTGAAATTACATATCACCAAATAGGACTGAAATAACACTTTCCAGATAGGCTACTCCTGAAACATCTTTTCTTTTCACAGATACATGCTTAAAGATAGGTGGGATTTACAAACCATCACAAAACATTACAATGACAAAAATTCTGGTGACAATGAAGAAACGGAGAGTTGATTTGTGTGTGTCTATACAGCAATCATCATGTAAGATTTTAAAAGACATTAAATAATTCAATATAGTTCTACAAAAATCAAGTGTTACGATATTACAGTTGTCACTAATAAGGTACTCTTCATTCTTCAGCTGTAGTACACTACTTGTTAACGACAGTTTGGGGACCTAGCTAGACATAAAGACACTGATTTTCATACTGATGTAATACTTTTTCCTGATCAATTCACGATTCCAATGATTCATTTTCAACTGCCTGTCTATCACTTAGTGGTTTGTTGCCTCTCCATCTATAAGAAAACCTTATATTAATCATTGTTGTATTTCATGTTGTACATATTGTCTTACTAATACTGAGAAAAAAAGTTATTCAGTATTCCTTACATTTCAAACAGGAAAACACTGTTAACATGCTTTTTACTATTTTAGTCATCATTTAGATGTTTTTTGTGTCACTTTTCTTTATATTAATCTAATATTATCTAATTTGCCAGAATCCACAAAGGAATAGTACGGCTATGACGTTATAAGGCTACCATGACATGTAAATATGAATCCAGACTATGTTCACACTTACAGAACTGGGAGAACTTTCCAGATCTGAGTAAATTTTCTGACCATAGGACCACAGAATAATTCAAGTGGGAAGTGTTGCATGAAATGGAGGGTAAATTTAGTAAGAGATAAATCCCTAGCTGGTCCTCAGAGATTAGATGGGCTAGGGGCGGCTGGTCTTATCTCTTGATAGGTACAAAAATTAAGATGCATTGCGATAGATCCAACTTCAGACCACACTAACAACCTTTTGCTGTAGGTCCGGTTCCTGCAAGGGAGCAGTTGGATTCAGGAATAGCTTATTCAGTGTGGCTACAGGTCCAACATGAGATTCACAAACAGCCTGTATGCTGTAGGTGTGGTTCCCTGCAAAGGGAGCAGTCCGATGCACGAATAACACAGATTTCCCATGATTATAGATCTGACACCAGATTCACGAACAGCCTGTTATGTTGTAGGTCTGGTGGCATTCACAAGAAGCAGCCGGATTCACGAATAACACGGTTTATTTACACTTGCAGCATAAGCAGATTCTTTAAGATTGCTGTTGATATATACGCTAAGCTGCAGAAATGGCTATATAGCTCAAAAATATAATTGTAATAATAAAAGTAATTTCCCAGGGTAAACAAAACAAACATACATACACATACTCAATATAGCTGAGGCACAAGTCTTACCAAAAGGTGTCCCTTCTGGGATGGGCAAGGAGGACAAAAGTCTGTCTTTAGGATTTGGTATTGAATTCTCATCCCACACAATAGGTCCGAAATATGGCCAACACTTGTACTTCAGTTTTCTATTAATGTGTAAAATTTTCTATTAATGTGTGAAGTGTGGGGATGGGACTGTAGGCAAATCATTAAGTGGGCTCATCAGGTGCACAAAACATTTTCACTGGGAACAGGCCATTGTCACATTCTCTTCTGCCAGGAACAGTTAACTGCTGAGATAAGCCAGAGAATAGAAAACCGGGACCACACCTGGCCCTACTTCACATTTTTCTCCTCACATGTCTCCACAAACACGGATTGCTGGACCTACATCCAGCCTCAGTGTTTACTCTAGACAATAGATTCTTATCATCAGTTTCCTGGGCTTTGCTGCTTTCCAAATGTTTTGTGCTTTTGGATTCCAACAGGAAGTGACCTCCGGAGGCCTCTAGTCCAACCTCCTGTTCCAAAGTCTGCTTATGGGGTCAGGCCAGATTGCTTGAGGCTTTAGGTGATTGGATCTAGGAAACCTCCAGGGATGTATACTGCACAGTATCTCTGGGCAACATCCTACACTGTTGGACCATTTTCTTGGGGAAAAGAGTTTTCTTCATACCCAATCTGAACAGCATCTGTTTCATTTGAAGCCCGTTCTCTTGTTCTTCTGCCATGTATTGCATGAAGAGCCCGTCTTCCCTTCCCCATATACATTGGATGCTACTCTAATATCCACCTAAAGCCATTTCTTCTCCAGGATAAACCAGCTCAGCTCCCTCAGTATCTTCTCACAGGGAAGGTGCTCCAAAGCATAAACATCCTGGTGGCCTCTGCTAAACTCTCTTCAGTGTATCAGTGTCTTCCTTGTTTGGGGGAAGATACAGTACTCGAGATGTCATCTATTGAGTGATGAGTACAGAAGGATAATCCCTTCTCTTAATCTACATGCCATGCTTTGTTAGTAAACCCAGGGTGCTTTTGGTCTACTTGAAAGTTTAACATCTTTCTGCTGTTTTCTGTGTAGCAAGGCTAAGAAAAGTGCAGCTCTCACAGGTCCTAACAAACTCTTGACAGCTGTCCTTGATCAGAGGGTGCCTTGGGCCTTTGTTCTAGCTGATCCCTGATAAGGGAGGGTCAAAGCACCATTTTAGCTCTCAGAGGCAGTCCATGGATATAGCAGTTTATGCAGGAGGATACGAGGAAGAGGCCAGCAAGCTTTCTCCTTCCAACATACACATTTCTAGAGATGGTGATCACAGGGCATAGTCCCCAGATACTGCTGCAGACACTGTCCCTTTGCTGTTCAACTCATGCATTCAGGTAGAGCTACAAAAGGAGGATGCAGCTCTGCAAGTCTCAGGGTGCAGGGCGTGCATGAGGCCTCTTAGGCCCTGCTTAGGACGTGCGATATAGTATGCAGGAGATAAGGAGCTGTGCTGCTAAGTGAAAGATCTTCAGGAAGAGTTCAGGAGACTGTACCATATCAGAGGAGATGAGAAAGAGGTTGACAGCATCTTCTCTGAAAACATTTGTCTCTTCAAAAGCCTGTTTCAGCTTTTCCTCATCTGCAGAGAGGTAGAAAGAGCCTGTGCCTATGAAGTCAGAAAATGGAAATTCCTATCATGATGAAGGCTGGAAACCAGGAGGAAGTTGCCTCCTGCCCCACATTGTGACTTGCAGTTACAATACAGGTTCACTGTCCCCATAGCTAACAAGGATCTGGGATGACAAAGATCACAACAATACTATAAAATTTTGTACTGAATTACCACAACAAATCCCTAGGAGCTGCCTGTTTTCTCCAAGGTTATGCTTACCCTTTTCATGTCCTTCTAGATCTAAGGTTGACGGTGTCAGTCATCAGAAAGAGAGGTGTGAGTGGCATATGGAGCTGCTGGCATCCTGCTTTCTTCACCAGGAGGGGCATGATTGTGGTGGAAATCTTCCCCTCTGGCTTTGGCTATGTTTGCATCTATTTTTATATCCAGCCTGCATTCTCCTGGTCTGCCAGCTGCAGCCCCTCCTGCCCTATGCACACAAAGGTCTATGCTTTGTCAGGCAGTGTCTGGGGGTAAATGGGATGGTGACATTGCATTCCCAGAGCTGAACCTAGATCAGGGGAGGCAACAGTCACTGGCCCTTGTGCAAGTGTTCAACCGGTGACACCCAGCTCAGGCCATGATGAGGCCAAGTCCCTGCACTGCTGGATCAGCACACAGCAGGGCCTCCTCCTGCTAAAGACAAAAATCATAATTACTGGGCTACAGAAAAAAAGATATGGGAGTTTAATCACATTAAATGTTGTGGGTTAAAAGTAGACATGTATAAACATGCTGCTAATTCTTTGCTTTTCTGTCAACTGGAACCTAGGTTATGATTCACAGCTATGTTGTTATAGAAAAAAACCTCAATGCAATCAACTCTAAATACATTGTTTTTTTCTCTCTTCCTTTACATTTCATTCCAAACTTTTATTTAATAACTCAAAGCCAGAATTTATATCCTTTACCAACAGCTGATTACAGGGCAGAATATGCTTTACTCTTCTTTTCACTGCATGCAGTCTAATAGCTCTTTATTTTCCAATGATTATGCTACTTAAATTAAAGTGGTTTGTGCAGAATAAATTAGCATAAAAAACAGCTTTAGTTTTCCTTCACTGAAGAAACCAAAATTGGTCAGAAAACTGGAATAATATAATTAAGTCACTTGCTTGAACTTTTTTTATCACAATGACATGAGTTAAAAAGTCGTCTCTCTCTTTTTAGTTGTTGTTGTTACAATAAAAACATTATTCCAGTAGATTCTGTTATTGTTTCAAATAGGAGTTTATTTCAGAGATCATTGAATCATCGTCTAAAAGGAGGACCTAGGTAAAGGTATCACTTCCATCTCTGGGAATGTTATAGAGAAAATCATATCAGAAGCTGTTTCTATACACATGAAAGCAATAAGGTAACTGGAAGAAGCTAGCATGGATTTGTCAAGGGTAACTAATACCTCATCAACCTAACTGCTTTCTGTCACAAAGTGATTAGTGCTGTATACAGGGAGGGGCAGTGGATGCTGCGTAACTTGACATTACGAAAGTCTTTGCCACAGTCTGTCATAGTTTGCTTAGCACTGAACTTCCACGGGGTAGATATGTGAACAGTAACATGCATGGAAAATTGGCTGGATTGCTGGAGTCAAAGACCAGTTGCTGGACAGTAGCTAATGAGGTCCTTCGGGAATCAGTATTGGAACTAATATATCTTAATGTTTTTATTAAGAACCTGGATGGTGTACTCTCAGCAAATTTGCAGACAACTTCAGAGCATGAGAAGAGTTTTCTCCTGTTAGAAGTTAGGGCTGTTATTTAGAGGGACCTGGACAGGTGGGAGAAATGGACTAACAGAAACTTCATTAAGTGTAGAAGGAAATGCAAAAATCTTCACCCGGGGAGGAATAAACCCTTATATTAGTACATGCTGGGGGTTGACTAGCTGGGGAGCATCTTGGCAGGAGCTGATAGACATGACGTAGACGATGAACCAGCAGTGCATCCTTGCAGTAAAGGCTGATTGCCTTGTGGGCTGTACAAACAAGACTGTGGCCAGCAGATTAAGAGAAGTGATCCTTGTCCTCTATTTAGAACTGAGAAGACTAAGACTGCAGTGTTGTTTTGAGCTCTGCATTAACAGAGAACATGGACTTCCTGGAATTAATCCAGCACAGGGCACCATAATTGTCACGAGGCTAATATGCATGACAGACAAGGAGAAGCTGAAAGACCTGCATTGATTCAACCTAGAGAAAAGAAGGCTGAGGGAGATTTTGTTGCTCTTTGCATTTACCTGATGAAAGGATACAGAGAACATGGAGCCAGACAACACTTGGAAGGGGTCAGTGACAGGATGAGAGACAAAGGACACAACTTAGAACATGGGAAATTCTGATTAGATACTGGAATTTTTTTTACCATGTGGATGGCCAAACCCTGGAGCACATTGACCAGAGAGTAGAGTGTCAGTCCCTATAGGTATTCAAGCCTGGAGAGGACACAGCCCTGCACAACCTGAACTATTAGTCCTGCTTTGAGCAGGATATTGGACATGATTACAAGAAATTCCTTTTGACACAAGTATTTTTTGATTCTGTGATTCCATGATATTCTCTTATTGCTTGTTGAAAATGGTAGTTGTTTCACTGAGTGGCAAAGAAATCCAAGTCTATTTCCTCAACTCACCTATCTGGACTTCATTTATTTTGACAGCTCTATAAAGTAATAGTGGATTCTCTTTAAATTCTAGGTAAATCTCTTTTTAGACAAAACTTCTGTGCCACAAAGGATGAGGTTAGAATGCATATACTCATAGATGGTTTACAAATTTTTATTTAAGGTTGTCCAGATATACTGATAAAGCAACACTGAAACAAATCCCAGAATTTTAGCATCTTAGGGACAATGCTGTCTTACTAGGCCGCAAAATCAGACTTTTGGGGTTTTTTTCTTACCTTTTGATTTTTTAAATTTTTTTTAAATCTTCTATTGCCAATCTAGGAGGAGGGATGGAGAGAAAAAAGATAGCAGAGTTTTTTACAGCCTGGTTACTAAGGCAATTTCCAGCTAACAAGGTTATATGAGTATCAACTCTTGCAGACAGAAGATCTTGATCTCCTGATGTCTAGAGAAATTATCTGCAAAATACTTATTCTGTCTTTTTCTCTCTCTCTTATTTTTTTTTTCAATCCAGACAAAAGCCTACAATTAAAGTAACAAAACTAGAACATACAGGAAGGCAAAAATAAACATTTAGTTGAAATCTCTGTGACAATTGATTTTGTAAGATTGGAAAATGTGTGAATAGAAGGTTTTAAGAATGCCACACGAAGGAACTGAATGCCTTGTCGTTTTAGAAATATCTTGATTCTTAATAATTCATGTATCTTGTTCTCACTGCCAGCATTTAAAGCTGAAACAGAGTCTAGAAAGCACTAATGCTTGAGTTTTGAAAGGCATGGGATGCAGATATATAATGAGACTCATACCAAATAATATGGGATATTTTATCACTGGCCTGAGAAGTTACAAACAAAAATATCTTACTCCTGTGTGAATTAATATTCTGATTTTGCTCATCAATAATTCATCTTGTTCTTGTGGCTACTACACAGTGTGAGAAATGTGTCCTAGATCTGAATAAAATAGAATTTCTGCCCCAATTTTGACAAAGAGTTACATAATTTCTAGACTAAAAGATCTTTAGGAATATATAGACGCTGTAGCTGGGAGGACTCCCATTCCATTTTAAAATTTTATTTTATTTTGTTTTGTTTTACAAAGCAGCGATATATGGAGGTATGTTGCATTCTGACACTTTGACTCTAACTGTAGCACTGTGAGAAAGTGTTGCAGTAATACTTGGTAAAATACATTTTTCATAAGTCAGATCAAATATACCATTATTACAAGCAATTTGGGTTCTGAATGCATTCCTTGCTCTCATGGAATTAGACGGCTAAGAGTGTCAGCTCTTCAGACCTTAGGAGCGGAGAATCAAAACCAAGACCCTGCATAATTTTGTAACTCATAACAGAAGAGCTGAACAAAAATATACACAATGTTGTCTGAACATTGATAGCACATCAGCATGTAGCTCTCAAGCAGCGAAGTAGCAATCTGTTGGTTGATGGGGTAACACAGGCACACAAGTTGGTATTGAACACTGTTGCAGCCAGGTGAGTTAACAGGCTATATGCTCCTGGACATCAGGGAGTAAACTCGAAAAGAAGTCTAATGTTTATTCTTCCTTTCAGTAAGTTAACCGCTTTCAGATATGATATGATGTATACAACTTTTTGTTTATTTGTTTTATTTTAATCTAATCTCTTTGTCAGAAAATTTAATCTAGATTCATTCCACTTCGCTTTTGGCACCTTCCCGAGTAGCCTAACCTAGGCACAAAAAAAATCCATATTCATAAACTATTTCTGTACTTAACATGGAATGACACCTCATGAGAGAAATTCAAATGAGCTAAGATCTGAATTGAACTGTGGAGAACCTATTTCTTTCCAACAAGTATAGAGGGAGCCTTGAGTGGCTGTGTTCCTAACAAATGTCTCAGTTTGAAGCCTGAAAATGAGGTTGAATAAATCTGGAGTTTGTGCTATTTTAAGTAAACGGAAGCTCAAAACCCTTCAGACCTGCAGTAAGTTAATTAGGAAGATACTAACAGGATTGCACTAAAGTTTCTGCTTGTTTAGTCCTGTCTTTCTGATGCTACACAAGAAAATAAGAATTTCATCTTTCATTTGCAAAAAATAAACCAGAAATACAAGTCTATCCACAACCTCTGTAAAGAAAATAAACTGAAAATGTGCTCTAGCAAGTAAGAAAGCAAGAAATCAAAGTAAAAAGCTCTCTCCCAAATATATGATCTGTTGTAAGGGAATTTTTAACCACTTCTACTAGTCTAGATGTGGATATCAAAGAACAAATGATCCTACATTGGTTGACTGGTTGCACTGATTGAGCGCTAAGGCTGCTCTAAAGATCAGACATACCTATCTCCCATATTACTTGCCTGAAAGTTAACCTCTGGAGAGTGATTCAACTCATTATGAAGTAGCGAACCTTCCCTCATTGAACTACCCTTTTTACCAGGCATATTTTGCTGTGTGCAAAGAGATTCTGAGGGCAAGATGCACATTCTCACAAGCATCCAGAAACTATTTACTGTCTAATAGATACCACTGAGAGCTAGGACTGGGTTAAGTGTTAATATCATCACTATCCTAGTCTAGTGCTAACTTGGTTCTCATCAGTCATCTGAGGAAGAGTTGGCTTCCATGTCTCCTTGGAATGGCCTAATACTTAACATTGCCAAGTTGAGATCTCCTATCTCTCTGTTTTTGTTACTTAGGGTTTTTTTCTGCATTTGTTTTTGTATTGGTGTTTTTCTTCTAGATCTCTGAGTTACTATTACCGTCTCAATACTTCTTTTTCTATGTTTTCACAGTACTCATCTTGCCTGACTTTACCTTCCATGGTCTCTCACAGCTCAGCAGCATTTTTTGATAAAACTGGGTGAGTGTTTCACAGCTGTTCTGCAAAGAACTGAGTGTTAAATTACAGATAGCTTAGGCCCTGGTCATTCATCTCTTACAGCCTTGAGTCAGCAGCCTAAGTTTAAGCTTCTAACCACCATTAAAGGTGACCTAGGCTGTAGTTACCATTCTAGAAGAATACTGATCTCCTCTCGATTTGTTCCAAAAAGGTTCTGTCCTGTCTGGCAAATATATATATATTTTTTTTTTATATGGGTTCAGTACCCTTCCTAACTTTGGTGGGATCATGAAATAATGAAAAGTCCCCTTGTTTGGTTGCTCTGAAAGTGTCAAATTGCCTAAACTGGAAGCTGATTCTACTCTTTGTTCAGCAAGGAAGTCCTTTGACACAAGACATTTCAGACTGTGGATACTATGTAAGCTTTGCAAATAATAGATTCAGAGAGATGCCCACGTTTGACATAACACAGAGGAGTCATACAAGTGAATGGCCTTTCTCAAGTGTCAAACTCTCTTCATTTTGCTAGCTGTCAAAAAAACTGCGCTTCTTTTTCTGTAGGAAAAATGATCAGAATCAGTGTTTATCCTTCTGGACACAGAAATCATCTAAGTGGAGGATTTTAGCAGAATTTGAACTCACCTCTCCTAACCACAGACATTATACAGCTTCTTGGTTAAGCAAGACAAGGACAGTCTTTTGTCTGTTACATACCTGAGTGCAGAACTACACTTATTGAAGAAGTATCTCTTAATATTCGTTATACATTGTCATACTCAACACACTACATGTGATGTTGCATGTCTTCGTTTTACTGATAACAAAGCTTTTCCTTTTTAACTTTCATTTCTTTTTTAGACTGGTCAAATCTTCAAATCACAGCACTTATTTTCCTGAGGGATTAATTAGAAAAACAGCCATACTGTCAGTCCTCTGCCTTCTGCAATACAATCACTCTCCAAGACATTTGGTTCTTAATATAGAAATGAGTAGGCTGAATCATGTTTAAAATGTTTCGGTGCTCTGAGGTAGACATAAGAGGATCAGTTGAGCTATGATCCTTGTGCTTCTCTAGGATAATAAACACAACCTTTCTGGTGAAGAGATTATGTGTTTCCTTCATTCTTTGAATAAGGAATTGTAACTGAGATGCTCTGGGGTGTGGGAACCATAGGTAGGAAAGTGCATGGAATTCTACCCTGAAAGCAATCATATTTGAGCTACATATAATTTTGCCCTTGAAAAAACTGTGAAGTTGCCTAGGTAATGGAATTACTTGCCAGTCGCTTACGTGGCTTGTCCAGCCTCCATAATGAATGCAAGAAACATTGTAACACTGTCAGTATCGTAATCAGGTTGTTATAATTTTCTACACATGATATGAAACAGCATATTGTCTTAGTAATTATGAGCCTTATCTGCAAAATCATTATTGGCAGGAAATTTTAGTAAGATCTGTGACAGGTTTTGTCTAACATCTGAGAAGACTTTATCTCCCATTGTTTTTGCATGCAAAAATTTAATTAAGAGAACAGGATTACACAGATGCCATGAGGTGAACAGGCCCAGGGGAAGCACGCAGAACTGCAGAGAGATATAGACTGAAGAAACAACACAAAAATGTTTGTAAAATTTTTGTGAAAAACTAAAGAAAAAATTGCTTGACAAAATTTTGAACAGTTGGAAAACAGACACAAAGTTGAAATGGGCTGAAGACAGCAAAATAAAGATTTTCTGTGTGATGGAGTTCAATTACAGCTACGAAAACAGGAAAGGATAACGAATGGAGGTAGAAGATAAAGACTGCACACAACTAAGCATGAAGGTTGTGTAAAAGGGCAGTCCACAGGAAGTAAAATTGTCATTGCCCTAGGAAACAAGTAGCTTAATGCTCTGATAGGGCAGAAAATCATTTAAGATTTCTTTAATTTGCATAGCTGGTGGAGGCTAAGGGAAAGAGGCACTGTGTTCTTCAAAAATCTTGCCTTCTAGCTGGGTTTTCCTGGCTCTGAACAGGATTGAATCGGAATAAACCAATGGCAGCAAAACAGGTTTTCATTTTACCCACACGAATCCCTAAGCAGACAAGGATGTATAATGAGGAAACAAAAGCCAGAAACAAAACAAATTAAGAAAGGAAAAGGAAACAACAAATTGATCTGAACTAATACAATAGGGCTCAGTTTTATTAGATCTCAAACAATTAATTATTAAGTGCTTACTATATTGCATGCAAATAATATTACAACTATGTTCTTCTTTTGCTGGGACAGAATTATAGGCCAGACATGATTTGCAGGACTTTAGTACTTTGGTGTCAGCCAATGCAGTTGACCTGAGCTGGCTACAGGTATATGCCAAACCATAAATGCCATGCTCAGTATAAAAAGGGTAGTTTGGTGAAGGAGTTTCCTGCTTGGGCTCATCCTCGCCCTCCTCTTCTTGACCCTCCTCTTCTTGACCCTCCTCTTCTCGACCCTCCTCTTCTTGACCCTCCTCTTCTCGACCCTCCTCTTATTCCTGCTTCTGTCTTCCGATTTATTGCCACCGCTGTACATTTGCTGAGCTGAGTATAGCTTTGTTGACTTTATACTGCCATTGGTATTAGTTTGGTTGTTTCATTAAATTAGTTTTCATTTCAACCTGTGAGTCTTCTCTCCCTTTCCTAAACCCACTTCGTGGCTATGGAGGGGTCACTGGGTGATAGAGCAACTCCTGTAGTTTAGCTTTGTATTCAGACTAAATGTAGACAAAATAGCTGCAACAATACACTTCTGTAGCCTTGATTTTTTTCCTCTGTTACAGAGGAAATAAATGTAAATTATGTCAGCAAAACCAAATCTCAGTAGAACAGACAGTCAAAATGTAAGAAACAATTTTCTTACTTTTAGTGCTAAGAAATGCTTAGTTGTCCATTTCCATCCTTCCAGAGACTGTCCTTTAGCAATGCATCATGCATGCTGTATTCTGTGGTCAGATGCCAAAATACATGAACAAAAATATAAATCTCTCATGACAAGGGTGAAGACAAATGTTAGCCTACACAAAAGATTTTCTGGAGTGTGGTTTTATAATACAATGTAGAGAGAACTGGAAGCGCTGTTGAAATCTGCATTCATGGTTTGAGTATTTTCTGCTCTTACATATACATACTGACCCTGTTTGCCAGTGATAAGGAAATCCTACTCTTCTACAGAACAAAAAAACCCCAAACATAATAACATTCTATTCTTACTTCAAACGTATTTTCCTTGGATTTGTATATTTATTTTTTAACCTTACATATGCCAAAGAATTTTCATTGATCTGTTATGTGGCAAATGCTATAAATCTTAGCTCTATTAGTGAGTTATTCTCCCTTTACTTATAACTATGGTGTGGTTGGGTGTCAGGGCAGTAATATTAATTCCCTGGATGGTTCAGGATCTCTTCATACTGTTATCTGAGACAACTAGTTTGAGACAAAGGATCTACTTTTAATCATCACCACCAGCCACTTTGCCTTCAGACAGCTAGCATCCTGATTCTTATAAAAACTCTTCAGGTGGGAATCTCGGAAAGTTCTAGCAATTCCCTTAGGCAGGTTGTGCTGTGCCTTGTTCAAACATTGTCCTGAAATGTGCTAATTAATATCCCATGTGAAGTATCCCAAAGACCCCCAGGAAATTCCTGCTGCAAAACTGATCAAACTATATATAGACAAAAGATTTATAAAGCGCCAACAGAAAACTGCTCATGCAGATGCAGAAGCAGCCACATAGGACAGTATTTTGTACATAGTTGAGATATTAGAGAGATTTGTATGTAGCCAAGGAAAGCAATAGCAATGGATTGTTCATATGCATGAAGCAGCTGGAATCTCATGCAATCCAGCTTAAGATGCCACTGCAATGATGATTGCGCTGGAGACTCCCATTGCCATCAGGCAGTAACTGACCATGTTGTTCCAGAGATTTGATTTCCCATGTGAGTGTTATTCTTTGCCAAGATCCCAATAAATTAATTTTGCCTTTTAGCATGTTGCCCATGGATTTGTGTTTCCGTAACAATTTACATAGATACAATTACTAGAGTAGGATTAATGTCTCTGAAAAAGTGAAGACAATTTTATTTATATTTCAGGTAAAGAGTTCATTTGAAGCTTAGCTGGAAGGCAATTACAAATTTGAGGGACAAAACCCAGTCCAGAAGAAAAAAAAACAGTCTTCGGCCTACTCAAATGCCTCCTTTTTTTTTTTTTTTTTTGGAATAGGATAGCATTGTAAAGCTAACATTTATAAAAAAGCAAGTTATGAGTTAGGAAGCAGTAGCTAAAAACCTATAACTATGCATACTTTCCAACTAATTGACTGTCACTTTATGAGAGATTAAGCATACAAGAACTGAAAGTAGACAAAGCAGGTGGATTTCAAATATGTAGATTTAAAAATATATAGGTTTAATTCAAATACTGCAGTTCTGTGGATCATAGGAAAGTTATGACAATGGCAAGAAGATGCTTCTTAAAAGAGAATGTTTGGCACATTCAAAGAGATGCTTTACCCAAACATGGTGAGAGTCCTACCATGCCTGATAAAAGGTCTGTCTCTGAACTTTAATTAAAAAAAAAATATGTTTAAATGCTTTACTTATTGAACATATAATTTCAATATTTGTAGAGGAATTTAATTTTCAAATATAATATCTCTTTCAGCCTGTAGATCAAAGTTTTCACTGATGGGAGCATAGGACAAAAGGCTGTGGTGTGCAGTGGGTGGGGTGTACACCTTAATGCACCTTGATAAAACCAAGTAGAAAAGTACTTTTAGATGCAGTAACACAAATGTAGCCAGTAAGAACTGGTCTTCACACTTTTAAATAAACATTTGAATTTTAAGTTATTAAAGTTTTATATATGCTTTATTGGTTTTTAGTTTTAAGTAGATATAGCATAATTCCAAACTAAGTATCTCATAGCGTTAAAGAATTTTGATCAGACAAATTCATAATCTTTTCTAATAAGCCTACCCAGGTGCTTAAGCACTAGATAAAGATAACTAGTTGTTATCCCTGTACAGTGGTGAGTGGTTTTAATTATTTTGCATTTCTTTTCATTCTTTATTAACTGAACCTTATGTCAACCAGCTCACCATTTTTTCAGGATCAACCTCTGTGTGATAAATTTGTCATTTCTATTATAGTACACATTGTAACTCTATGACTTAGCCTGTAGTGTTTTATTTTTTTCTTGAGAATTCAACTTTCAGACATTTTATCTTATTTATCATGTTTAATATCATCTAAATTTGAATCACTGGGAAATCAAGAGCTTTTTTTGAAAAATCTGCCCATTGATGTGATATATCTCAAAGCTGGAAATGTATTGCATGTAGATTAATAAGGGAGGGGAAAATAAGATTAGTACTATTTTATTTTATTTTTAACAAAGAAATGCTTTTAACAATTTTCAAATGAAGAATGGCACAGTTTTGCCACTTTTGAGAAATGAGTGAATTAAGAAATGATTGAAATATCTCTGATATTTCATTTTTATAAGTATCATTTTCTTTTCTAGGCCACTCAATACCATAACACTCTCATAATGCTGTGTTAAACTTCTCTGAAAATAATTTTTAAAAAATAGATTTTTCCTCTTTATTCATTAAGAATGTGAAAATTATAATCTTAACTAATGTTTCTTAGTATCTTGGTTTTCCAAAAAAAAAAAAATAATTTGCAAACTGGGATTTCCTTTGCTTCAGAAGAGGCAAAAAATCAGAGATGAATAACCTTTTTTACAATATCACAAAGATATTGATATTAGATAGATATTAGAAACTGTTGTAGGTGTGGAAGCAATCCTCGGTAGATCTCATCAGCTGGAATACTTCAGAGACGTGTCTTGAGCTGATCAGTGTGGACTCTCTTATGGTATTGTTTAAACAGAAACATTTGTGTTTTGTACTGATGTAACCTTGAATCTCCAATCCTATGATATACAGACACATAGTCTATTTTTAAATGTTCACTACATCTACACAACTGAATTCACGTAAATAGTATCATTCAGAGTTTCTTTGTACTTAAATACAGAAGCATCTAATTAAACCAAAGCTTCCAGTTATATACTGACATACACACAACCTCCATGGAAAAATCGTCTCTGAACTCAAAAGATACCCAGAAGTTAGAGTCAATCCTTTACTTAACTATGAAGTATTCATATTTGTTGACTGAATTCAAATGGCTCAGCACATTAAATCTCTTTATTTGCTTATTTTTATTGAAATAGAAACTACAGTTTCAGTTAGCTGGACTCACTTTCAGCAGTACAATTTGATTTGAAAGCTATTAGTTCATATAACTTTGCACTTGGATAACTACAGAGGATCGTGGCATTGCAGGAAGACAAGAATGGATTAATGTTGTGCTATTTTCTGTTCTCATTAGGTTCTATTTTAAAAAGAATGAGGCATCGGAATTTTAATTCCTCCTGTTTCTAATGCTTAGCATGTTCTGTGGTTTCCGGTAGTATCATAGATTTTCTTTCTTTTTCCAGTGCTCTTTTGAGTGACTTCAGTGTTTGAGACACTATAACAGTGTTTAAGTTGTGAGTATTTTGATCCTCACAGACAACTATTGTGGACTGTTTTCCTTAGAGCCTGATTTTGGGAAGAGTTTGCATTTTCTACTTATGATAATTTTCAGGGTTAATTAGTCAGATTTTTTGTTATCTGGCTTGCTCATGGCAACGCTAATAAAGTCAATGCTAGAGTCGACACAGTGGATTACTTCCAGAAGCCCTAGATGTGAGATGCAAATGCTAAACACTTAGAAAAAGACTCAACCAAACAAACACCTGTGAACATTATGACAAAAAAAAAAATAAATAAAAAATTAACCCAATATTCTAAAATGAGAAACATACAAGTTTTATAGCGGTTTCTAATTTTAGCAGCTTCAATCTGGACATCTCTCTTTAGAAGTAAATGATTTTGTTTGACTATTTGAAGATGCCAACTTCTATTCTATACTGACTGTATAAGGTATTCATATTTCTGAACTCACATTATTTCTCTTTTTATTGAATCAGAGGGCTAAACTAGCCCACACCAGAGTATACGAACATCATATCAATACTTTTCTGGGGCATACTAGATATTTTCCGTAACTCCTACTAGACTATAGTAAAAGGAGTCAGTTCTGAAAATCAAAAGTAATCAAGTTTTGAAGTGTTCACACATATATGTTAACATATAATTGTCTTCTTATGATCAGAATGTTCATTCCTGTGTATATTCTTTTCTTCAAAAGCTATTGCCTATTCCTGTATACATATAGATCAGTCACTTTGTGTGTTGCTTCAGAATGATTACAATTGAATTATACATCCTGGATATTCTGCAATGCTTTGAATATTTGCTGTTGTGTTATTTTTTCAGAAAGCATAACCTAGCACAAATCTTATTCTTTTCTAGCTTGAGTTTCATTTTGCTCTTTTATTGGTAGGTGTCAAGTTCCAAACTGAAGAAGATTTGAGGTTTTATAACCAGAGCTAAAAAGCAAATGTTGCAAAGGGAATAAAAAAATATAAATCTTAATAAGTATTTGCCATGTGTTCTGTAACAGATCATTTTTTTCAATACAAGAAGAAAACAAGGAAATTGTTAGATTCAAGAATGACAAATAATATTCACCTTAACAGATGCAGATTTGTTCTGATGTTGTGTGAGAGGATAATAAAGATAGCTTGTAAAATATTAAACAGGAACAGTATATCTCAAGGTGTATGATAACATCCCTCAAGCTTGCATTTAGTCATATCAACATTCTTGATTTGACAGCATTTATTGAATTCAAAATAATAGAATTGATTATTAAAATGGGACAGTATTTATGTTTTCTTTTCTAGTTTATGACTAGAACTAATTGTTTCTCCAATATTAATCCAGGCTTTCAAATAACTGAGCCATTCACATTATTATATTTTTTACACGGTTGTGTATAATCTTCTGTAAGCCATTCCACAGTTCCATAAATTTGTATCTCACCATGAATTAATACCAGCTTTTAATACCAGAGAAGAAAGAGTGTGGCAGAACAAGTTAGAGGTTTGTGTGTCAGAACTGGTTTTAGTTATCTGATCTGAGCATGTTTCTCTAACATAAAGAGCATACAAAGGTATGGGATTCCTGATGTTTCAAACATAATATATAAGAAAGGGAAAGAAAAAGATAACAAATCAACAACAACAGCAAAACTCCAAAGATAGCATGCACATCTGCCAATACAGAAAGCTACCTTACATTATGGAAGCAATACAGAAAGTCACCTTTTGTGGCTTAGAACCTGGCTGCTTTCCTGGGCACTTTTTCCCATTAAGTTAGTGCAGTATAAAGGGAAAGATTTTTTTTTTTTTTTCCCATCAAAGAACCTTCAGATGACATGAAATTACTGGTTAAATGCTAACATACTCCCACTGAAAGATAATCACAGCACCTGTTCAAGAAAACAGGAGAAAGACAAGAGAAAATGTAAGACCATAGGGTACTTTATGGATATGAATTTAGGTTCAGCGGGACCTGATTGGAAGACTTGAACTTCTAGTTCATCTTTGATACTGAAAATTCACCATCGTGTATAGAAAAAATTCAGAAATTTATCTCTCAGGGCATACTTTAGATTTAATAAGAAAACTCTAAGAATAAGAATTAAGATGGAGGGGATTCACAGCATTATGCTTACTGTGAACTTCAGAATAATTTTATATTGATCTGATTGAATCAAATCTGGGTGATGAAAATAGCAGCTGATTTCTTTTTGTTTGTTTGTTTGTTTGTTTGTTTTAGTAAATACCCGTAGGGGAACAACAAGTGCCGTTTACTTTGTTCCTGTTTCATGTCTGTTTCAGATTTCTCCAGGGCCTCTTTCCAGTCTACAGTTATTTTTAGATCTACTTTCAACATGGTTTTAGAGACTGTTTTGTACCTGCAGCAAAATTGTACATGAGACAAAACTGTAAGACTATGCACATCCTATCATAAAAATAAGATGTGATAATAAAAGACGACACCTTTTAACAGCCACATGCAGACCTTTAGTCAACATCTGGATGCAGATCTTGTACCTAACCAGGCATCTGCTTTTAAAAGAGAACTTTTTACAAGAGAATATGTTATAGATAAGAAACAAATTAATCTTAAATGTAGGTCTGCCAGTTTAGCTGGAGAAACAGTAGGCATTAATTTAAGCCCTGTGGTTCTCAGATTTGGATAAAGGGGGTATCTATCCGCATTCAAAGGGGTAATTTACACATGCACTGCACTCATCTGGAAATACATAGGTTCTGTGGGGGGAAGCTGTTACTATACATGGGTAAGACTACTAACTAAAAATAGACTGACCACGTGACTGATGGAAAAAGTCTTCGCTTTTTTTTTAAATTATTTTTAATTGAACTTCAATGTTTCTATGTGGTTATCAGAATAATGACTCATATAGTTAGGGTGGAATTAATGTCATTTAATTTAAGTGTCAAAAAGATGGTCTACATCACTGAGGCTCCTTTGATTTAGTGGAGTGCCATACATGACAAACCATGCTCTGGAATATTTCAGATATCCAAGCTGAACAGGCTTTCAAAGATACATTCAGTTCAATATTGATTATAAAAGAATTCTAGGATAAGTAGACTGAATTATCATTTAGAAGACCAATGTTAGGAACAATAGCAATAATTGCCATTCTGTCTATATGGTACATTTCATAATTATGTAGAGCTCTCTTCAAGCACTGAAACTGAGCTTACTATTTTGCTTTTCAGGTCAACATTGCCTATTTCTTTATACCTTCAGTGAATCAAGCTAAGACATAAGATGAGTTCAACAAATTTCTGCATTTTTAACTTGGATATTTATCTGCTTTTACATAACCAGATGTCATATAAGCTTTGCAAATAATGTTACACCTTTAAATGGATCAATTGAACCACTGCAAAACTGTGTTTGGGAGCAACCAGTCAAATTCTGAAAGTCTAATTAATTTGATTTTGTATTGTACACAAATATTCACAAGGAAATGCTTTAGCACTCTGATATATTTGGAGAACAGCCATTTTTTTCATGCAAATAAATGCTTTTACAAACATAAAAAATTATTTATGCCAAAAAGACAGCACCTGCTACTCTACTCACTGCAATGGCTGATTCAGCAAATATCCCTCTGACCTTGGATATCCTTTATCTTAAGTTATTTAGTGCTGCTCAATCAATTTTCAGGAGAAAATGGATCTTTTAAAAAATGATCTGGCTCCTTGCCGTAGGGGAAGTTTCCCCTTTTGCTGGAGGGCTCAAGGTTCTTGATTCTTTTTTCCCTCTCTCTTTTTTGGCTCATTTGACCCATATATAACATTAAGCAGCTCCCAGGCTGACAGACAAGGCCATCTCATCATATGGTAAATGGTAATACACTCCATTACACAGTAAGTTTAGAATCACAGCCCCACTAAGAAGGCTGTGTTCAGGAATTAAATGCCTCTCCTGAAAGATATCAGCCACCAGCTAAATAAGGAAGTGGGGGCAGAGCACATCTACCCCAGCAGAGGTTTCAGGGGAACTTCTTGCATGCACTCCATGGAGTATTCTTCTGTGCATGACTGCACTTCTTCGTATTCATTCTCTCCCGTTCTATAATTACCTCTCACCTCTCAAAGGAAGGTGGTGATTCTTTTAAACACCCTTCCCAGCATCCAGCTGCACCATATATGTAGAAAAGTACAAATTTTTGCCCATGAAAATGTCATCGTTTGGTGAAAATGAACATTTACTNCTCCAGTAGTTCCTTGTCCTTCTTGAACTACCCTTATTTGTTCCTCTCTTTTTTTTTCCCCTCTTTGATATTTTCCCCTCCCTCCCTAAGTATCAGCATTGAGGGCTAAATGTGACACAATTCATAGTGGGCCACAGATGTTTGTCTTAAAGTATGGAGCACGGCATAGAGAATCCCAGATTATATAAAAGAAGTTTAACCTCTTTACAGGTATAGCACATGATAGTTCCTCTAAGGAAACAGTATAGCCAAATCAGGAAAGAATTGCATACAACCCACTCAGATGTGATATATATATGCATAGTACCTCACACAGCCTACACTCTTTAAAAAGCATCACAAATGAAAAAGAAGTCTGGCACCCTATGATAATTACACCTAGTCAGAAGTAAAAGCAGAGTGAACTCAAATGTAAGAATTCGCTAAAGAACATAAAAAAATTGGGGATTAAGAGGAAATAATATTGACAGGAAAGGTCTGGGAAAATTTTACAGTAAGGTTCATATTATAATATGTATTAATCCCAAGGGTATTATCTAGGTAATATTTGTATTTTTAATTAGTTATGTGTTATATGTGTGAAAGTCTGAACCTTTCTTGAAAGTCAGAAGTGTTAAGTGTTGATGTACATACCATTATATATATCGTAGCTATATTATTGTGGGGTTCTGATTTAATTCCTTCCCACCACTCCACACTATGCCTTATGGACACACCTACACAATCAGAGCCAGCTCAGCTACCTATTTGGAGCTACAAAGCAACATATGAGAATGCTTTTGCATATCACATTTATTTGTGAATCCAATTGAATATGTCAGTGAGATCACAGGAACAGAACAAAGAATAAATACATAAATACATGCTAATATACTTATTATAGGAAATTGTATAATGTTTACCTTTTAGTGGATATGTATTTTTTTCAATTTTTTTTTTTTAGTAACTGGAAAAAAAGGAAACATTTTGGGCAGCAGATTCTCTACTACTTAACGAACTCAAATGAAAGGCCCAAAGTTGGATGCCTTTCTTCAGTGTTTACTGCTAAGGCCTGCTCCCAGGAGTCCCAGACCAGACCACTGAGGAAGTCTGGAGAAAGGACGATTTTGCCTCTGTTGGTGATGATTGGGTCAGAGATCAGTTAGGCAAATCCAATATCCACGAGTCCATAGGCCCTGATGGGATGAAGCAGCAAGTGCTCAGGGAGATGGCAGATGTCATTGCTAGGCCACTCTCCATAATCTTTGAAAGGTCCTGGAGGATGGGAGAGATGCCTGAGGACTGGAGGAAGGCCAGTGTCATTCCAATCCTCAAAAAGGGCAAAAAGGAGGACCCGGGTAGCTATAGCCTGATCAGCTTCACCTTCATCCCTGGAAAGCTGGTGGAACAGCCATCTCAGAGAATGTTGGGGAAAGGAGACTTATCACTAGTAGTCAACATGGATTAAACAACAGGAAGTCATGCTTGACTAATCTGGTAGCCTTTTATGATAGCGCAACTAGATGTATAGATGAGGGGAGGGCAGATGAGGGGAGGGCAGTGGCTGTGGTGTATCTTGACTTCAGCAAAGCTTTTGATTCTGTCTCCCATGGTATCCTCACAGACAAACTTAGGAAGTGTGAATTGGATGATTGTGTGGTTAGATGGATTTTGAACTGGCTGAAGGACATTGCCGAGAGAGTTGTGGTCAGTGGAACAGACTCTAGCTGGAGGCCTGTGACTAACGCTGTCCCCCAGGGGTCGGTGCTGGGTCCAATGCTGTTTAATGTTTTCATCAATGACCTAGACAAGGGGATGGACTGTACCCTCAGGAAGTTCACTGATGATACAAAACTGAGAGGAGTGGCTGACAGGCTGAAGGGCTGTGCTGCCTTCCAGTGTGACCTCAACAGACTGGAGAACTAGGTTGGGAGAGATTTAATGAAATTCGATAAGGGCAAGTGTAAAGTTCTGCATCTGGAGAAGAACAGCCCCGTGGATCAGTACAGGTTGGGGGCTGATCTGTTGGAGAGCAGCTCTGGGGAAAGAGACCTGGGAGTCCTGGTGGACAAGAGGACGGCTATGAGCCAACAATGAGCCCTCATGGCCAGGAAGGCCAATGGCATCCTGGAATGAATTAGAAGATGCGTGGCCAGCAGGTCGAGGGAGGTTCTCCTCTCCCTCTACTCTTCGCTGATGAGGCCCCACCTGGAGTACTGGATCCAGTTCTGGGCACCTCAGTTCAAGAAGGACAAGGAACTACTGGAGAGAGTCCAGTGTAGAGCCACTAAGCTTATTAAGGGAGTGGAGCATCTCCCGTATGAGGAGAGGCTGAGGGAGCTGGGTCTCTTTAGCTTGGAGAAGAGGAGACTGAGGGGTGAACCTCATGAATGTTTATAAATATGTAAAGGGCGGGTGTCAGGAGGATGGAGCCAGGCTCTTCTCAGTGATGTCCAATGATAGGACAAGGGGCAATGGGTGCAAACTCGAGCATAGGAGGTTCCATGTAAACGCAAGGAAACACATTTTCACAGTGAGGGTGACAGAACACTGGGACAGGCTGCCCAGAGAGGTTGTGGAGTCTCCTTCTCTGGAGACATTCAAAATCCACGTGGACACATTCCTGCATGATCTCCTCAGGTGATTCTGCTCTGGCAGGGGCGTTGGACTTGATGATCTTTTATGGTCCCTTCCAGCCCCTAACATTCTGTGATTCTGTGATTCTACACCTTAAACTGAGCTATTATAAGAAATTCGTTGCCTTAGACATCGTTCAATGTACACCTCAAAGAATATCAAATATAGATAAATTTTCAATAAAGAGGGTGAATTACAAGCCAGATATGAATCTGCAATGGGTACTGAAGTTATTGAAGCGCAATTTCATACTTTAAACAAAAACTCAAACCTTTATAGCAAAAACTTGATAATAGTCACCATAATATCAAATTATTAAGGACTGTACTTACTTTAACAAAACAAAGGAGGACCAGGATACCATATAGGAAGTATTAGATAATCTGAACTATTGAGGAGACAGAGATGTGACAAAATAAAATTATCTGAAATGTAATGTCATGAGCTTTAGACTTTCTGTCATGACGAGAATATCTCCTTAACCTAATGTTGTAGGAAAAGATGCACTGTCTGCAAATATGGAACGTCTAATCATATCATTATGTAGTGATTAATGAGATATGATTTATAATCATGTGCATTGGCTTGGTCATCTTTGTTGAAGAATAATATTTTCAGACATATAATGAACAGAAAAGCAAAGAACTAGACAGGTGTACCTCATGTATTGAGATCCTGAACCACAGCACCATTGCACTCCTGTATGAGCTCATATTTAATTTGAAATATTTGAGATCTGTGTAAAAAATGAAAGGAATATTCAAATATTTACATGAAATTTCTGAAACTTTAAACAGTATTTCAAATGATAAAGATTACAAATCTAGTTATTATTGCTTGCTTGGATTCTAAGACCTTTTAGAAGTTTTTTTTTAACTTCATCCTTTCTTCCTGCCATAATAACAATACTATAGATTCAAAGACAGCTGCTCACTATTCATTTTGCTATATTCAAAAATGTAATCTCATTTTAGAAAAGAGAAAATTGCTTTATTCCAGGTGCGAACCATGACTATACTTTTCACGTCTCCTTGGAAGAGTCAGCAGGAAGATGTGAAATTACTAATTTTCAAGCATATCATCAAAGTTATAATTCAAACTTTATTGGCAATAAATAGGAAAGCTCAACATCTGACAATTTATTTGGTGATAGGCTTGATTGACAAAGTTATAAAATCCAGACAGATTCAGAATATTCTTGACATTTTGAGTAGCTATGATTTGAGAGGGTTGTTTCAGCTTCACAATTACAGCCAGATTTTGAGAAGACCTCAAGACCAGATTTTTAACTACTCATCCTCTACAATGAATAATTGGAATTAAAGAATTGGAAACAATAATTTAAAAATATGTACTTGGTATTTTGTAGAGAAAAAAAATGAAGGTCAATACTCAACAGCTCCAATCATAACATTTGTTATCCACTCTTTTAATGTAATCTCTTTTGAAAATCTGATCAAATAATTTGAGTCTTACATTGGAAAAAAAATGATCTCACTCAGCAGTGGTGAGTCTTTGTCAACTTTTACCATTTTGATCTTAATGAAATTCAGACAAAGCCACTATTTTTGACATCTAAAGAAATAAAGGAAAAAAAGTTTATATGATCAGTTGTATTTTTTAATATTATATGTTGTATATGCATAAATATCTTTATATATATGTTGTGAGGTCAGTCATATCTGAAAACTCTGAGGGTTTTTTAAACTTAAGGACATAAGGATTATGATTAATTAATTTCAGTAAGAGATCCAAAACAATGGAATCTAAATCATGGTTGAAATTTGCTTTGAGTGAAATCATCATGCTCAATTCTTAGCTGTTTTGGTTTGTTTAAACCCAAGTTTTTAGTAATTTGTATGTTCATTTGAAAAAAAACAAAAGCTTTGCTCCCATTTCGCTATAGTATATTACACTAGAATTCAAGCCATATAATATTTAATATTTTCAGTATCTCTTCTCACATTTGCACAAGTACAAGTAAATAAATATAGAAAGAACTTTCAGACTAGTAGTAATGGATAATTGACTGTCTGCAAGTGTGATGTTCTCATGCCAGGAAATATTCAGAAGGAAAAGGTTTTCCAGTTGCAATAGCTGGGTTGGTGGATGAGATTTCATTTGAGGTATATTCTCAAGCAGTAATTTTCTTAAAATTTGAAAGTCTGGCAACATTTCTTGTCCTTTCAAGACAGTGTAGGATAAATTGTATTGAAACATATTCCACACCATTTGAGAATGCCAAGCAAGCCTTGAAAGACCACTCACCAGCCAGAAAACTCTTCACAAAACCGAGATCAAGCTATAGGAGCATGAGTTGTCTTAAGAGTGGGCTTAATGTGTTTTACCACAGGATCCACGCACTTAAATGTTCATCTTCCTAGTTATTAGCTCAGCAAGAGACTCGCCTCAAAATACATTCTGTACATTTAGGAACAGATATGCTTAGAGAGATGGTGTGTATTCTTTCTGGACAACATGGCCAAGTGTCTATCTATGTGTTAAAATGCTAAGCATGCTGAAGTATTCTATTTCAGGTACAGCCAGAGCTATAGGATTCTGTTGAGCAAACATTAAGGGTGGCAAGTCCATTAGATAGACAAGTCTGATACATGATTAGGATTTGTATCCATCATATGAAGAGAGCAGTAAAAGATTGCCTCTATCTCCAAGGTCCTAAAAGTAGATCAAGACTGAAAGTGACTACAAAACTTCAGAACTCAACAACTCAGTTTTTGAGAGGTACTTTATGTTGCTCAAGTATTTGGATTTATGATTGTTTATGGTTGATGTGTTCATTGTATAAATATTTATTTCAAGAAGACCACACTCTTCTTATGTATATAGATACAAAAATTATGCAATGGAAAATGTACATATATTAGGAAGTTGCTGCTTACTCACCTTTCTTTGTTCAAATTCAAAACTTGCTGTAATTGCTGTGGATTCTTTACACATACTGAAAACTGTCATCACAGTCACTTTATCTAAATCTCAGACACAATGTTACATACAAAATTAAGCAAAAATAACTAGCAAAGGAAAAAAAAGGCATTTACAACTTTCCTTAGAAGTATTGAATTTCACTGGAGCAGAAATTATGTGCAAAAGCTTGACATCATCTAGAAGCCAGATATGAAAATGTCCTGTACCCAGAATTAAACAGGGTACAGATGGTATAGAAAGCAAAATGCCCAACCCAGAATTCGATGCCCAAGAATTATAAACATAAGTCAAAATATTAAAAAAAAAAAAAAGAAAAAAGTTTAAATTTTATCCCAAGGCTAGAAGATTAATTGACTGCGTAAGAGCATAACATGGGAGTTATGAGATGTGGAAAATAGCAGCCATGCTATTGTTTTAAATGGAATATAAATGTGAAATAGATGAGGTAGGAAGGCTGGCCAAGAGATGTTCCTAATAGTCCAGATGCAAGATGACAAATGTTTGGACAAAGATTTTCCTAGCTGGCATAATAAAATATCTTTTGGGAAGGACTAGCGTAATGATATGTTACCTAAAATCTTGTTCAAGTACAAATATGGTAGAAAATGATAAACTTGTTCAGGAAGCACTCCCTTCCCGAAAAAAAAGCATCAGGAATCTAGTGGAATACCTCCATAGGTCACTGAAGAAAGGTAGCAAAGATTCATTTGGTATAGATTTTCTATTAATATGGAAACTGTCCTAGACACCAAAGAAAGTGATAAGTAGTCTTATAAAAGGAAATTATATCTAACTTAAATCTAAATCTTAGTCCTGTAAATCTCAGACATAAAATTGAGTGACCGCATAAACCAATCTTCTCCTTTGCTTAAAAAAAACATTGACATGACAGATTCTGAGGAAGCTGAACATGAAATTGTACAAGAATATATAAAATGATATACATTTTACTGTTTTCTTATATTGTTTTGAACCTTTAATTTTTGATAGAGGCTTATTACATGTAGTAGGCCTAAAGGGGAAAGGTTGGGTTTTTTTTCACTTCCTCTGATGAGGAAGGAAAAAAAAGCTCTGATAAGGAAATTTGTGTTCTAACTTGGTGTTTCCTTTTAGTTACACTGTTTCAAATTTGGTTTATATATATTTTCTGAAAGAAACATAAGTAGAAAATGTAAAGGTAAAGCAGGTCAGAGGAGAGGAGAGGAGAGGAGAGGAGAGGAGAGGAAAGTTAAGAGATGGATTTGTATTCTTTCTTATTCTTATATATCTGTATCCAGTAACTAAATTACTTAAGTTACCATCTGATTCCTTATTAAACTCTGGAACTGACAGTTTTTCTACTAGCTGTTTTCTCTCTGTATTTTTCCATCATTATGGTTAGAAAACAGAGCCCACCAGTAGTTAGTAGTGATGCCACCCTGTTTTAAATACAGACACAGTGCTGATATATCTACCTGTATCTGTGAGCCTGTGCTGTGTGATGCAATGTGCTCCATTGGTGTATCACTCAAGGCTGAAAATAATAGTCAGAGAAAAATGCTTGGGTAAAACAGCAGAACTCAAGTCATTGTAAACTTTATCAGATTGAGACTGATTTATGCTAGTTTGATCACACATTTGTGCGCTACTTTGAGTCGGAAATTTTAGATTAATCACACCGGATATTTTTATATCGTTCCTCAAGGGTATAGAAGTATTGGTGCAGAATTTTGGGTCCTGATGGTGCATTATATTTTCTATGATATGATAATAGTGAAATAATGAAATCCATTGGGTTACATTTTCTTTTTTGTCATGATCTAGTCCTGCTTCACTGTCTTTCTGGCAACTAGGCAATTCAGATCAAAANGAGGAGAGGAGAGGAGAGGAGGAAACTACATTAATTATGGGAGTTCTCGACTATATTTCATCCTCTTAATTCATCTGAAAATTTAATCTCACTAGAGAATGAAAACCACAGAACATGGACATGAGGCAATCAAATTGCTATTGTTTGAGACACTCAGTCATCTTAATAAAATTTAAATATTTTCAGTGTAAATATTTCAGTGGTTTGAATGTTCAGTTCCTCATCAATATAAATACATGGAAAGCAGCCATGACAAAGAAATCACCAGTGCATTAGCCTAACATTATTTATGTGTTTACCCACAAACTCACATGCTTCTCTAGACTTATGTATGTACAGCTGTAATCCATTGGCCCACAATGTATGTACACACAGCTGTTTCAGTAGCATCATGGAAATAGTGAAAAATAACTCTAATTTTTGGACTGCATGTTGTATTTATTACTTGGAATGTGGCTTCCCTCACCAGACATCAGTAAACTAAAAATTAAGATCCCTAAGCTAGTCATCTATGTTTCTGTAGTAGTCAATAGAGAATGATAGGCTGTTGTAGTGGGGAAATATCCTCTGAAAGTACTGACCCTCTGCACCAAATAGAGAAAGAGTTTAGACAACCACTTTCAATTTTTGTTGTGGTTTTCTTTTGTAGCTTTTTTTTTGTTCATTTGCTTGTGTTTGTTTTTGTTTATTTTTTTGTTTTGTTTTTTTTTTTAATATGAAACATATTAGTATTTTTATTCAAATATTTCTATTAGCATCTGAAATGACAATTTTAATTCATTAATAATTACCAGAAGTACTCTGAATCTGAAAAAAACCACTATTTTGTCAAAGCCACCTGTAAAAATGTGATTAATTTATTTGTATGGAGTGCAGATGCGCCTGTCTTCTCAAAGCAATGACATCGCTCTTGTTAAGTGAGAATTTATCTGAGTAAGAAATTCACGTAATTAAGTAAAATCAGCATAGGATTTGATGACATTAGAGAATTTAAGATGTGTAGGTGGTGTTACCATAGCAAAATCCACTTTCTGCAGTCACTTCCTTAGCTCTCTAGAGTGCCTTTCATACCTTCTTTTAAGGGAGTTGCTGATTCTTCTTAGTGTTTTTCTAGCTGTGTATTATTATGCACGTTATTACGTGTATTTGAAGAAAAAAGCTTTTGTGATTGGAAGTCCATCAGTTTCTCCTTTTAACCCACATCTGAAGATAGAATCTGAGGACCTTTTCATTTTGTATTTCATTACTATTCATCTGGTTCCTGTGAATGTTAGTATGATGTCATAAACATTGGATTATGATTTCGGGCTGAGAATAAGCAGTGGTAGCAGATGGACTCCTGAAATTCTGTTTTCATGCAAATGTTCCTGGTAGTAAAGAACAATGGAAGATAAATATTGAAAAATATATAATACAGAAACAGAATGTCTGGTAAACAGAATGCTTTCAGAGTCATCTGCTCTTTAAGCAAACTGGAATAGAGTGGCTCTAGAGACACATTACATGATTCAGTGTAATTACTGGCTTGTTCAAGTAAATGCATTTTATCTGATTCTAATCTGAATCCATCAATTCAGCTATATGGTACAATGCTATACTTACTATTTTGGAAAAAAAGCACAATACAGAAATATGGATAATACATCTTCACAATTTTATACAATATGAGATTATATGACAGAAAAATTAAATGAGAAAGGATTTTCAGCAAAAATGATGTTATCGGAGGGATGAAGAGAGTGCAGAGGCATTGTAAAATATATATACATATTTTTTTTTTAATTAAAAAAAACCCAAACAAATCAGAAAAAAAGACAACAAAACACAAAAACCCACAGATATTTACTTTGTTACTGTTTGCAATTACTTTTATTCATTTCCTTGGAGCACTTCCAGAGATGATTTTTCTTCACAATATTCCGAGAAAACATTTTTTTGTTTGTTTTTAATATTTAGACATAGTTGTGCATATACTCTATATGTAAAGGGTTTCTTATTTTTTTCTGAAAGTGTCATAAGCACCAAGTTGTATGATATTATTATATCAGAAATATCAACAAAACCATCCTCGCTGAGTTGTTTTTAAATGGGACATGACTAAAAGAATATTAAAAATTATTAGGAGAGAAGTCCAGTATCTTATTTATCCCTTGTTGTGAGTGTTTATTTTCATGTATCATATATAAATGGACTTGGAAACAGGATTTAACTTAATGGGTTAAATGATATTACTTCTCTTTCCATCCCAAAATAATTTGAATTATTTTCTCTACCAAAGGAAAGGAAGAATAAAGATCTGTCATTAGAGGGTCATAATAAATCTGGAGATATCAACTTGTGCCCTCTGAAATATAGAACTTTGGATAGAGTAGATAGGACCAGAGAAAATGTGGATCTCCTATCTCATGGCTGTGTACAGAAGGTTATATTTGTGTGCAGCCAGTTTTTAAAAATTGTATAGTCGCTGCCACCACTGTGCAGCTGGAAAGCTATAATCTGATCACTGCCACTGAAACTTGGTGGGATGAATCACATGATGGGGCATACACAACTTCTCTGGGCAATGTGTTCTAGTATTTCATCATGCTCATAGTAAAAAATTTCTTCCTTAGGTCCAATACGAATCTACCCTCTTGCAGATTAATACTGTTGCTCCTTCTCCTGTCACTACAGGCCTTGGTAAAGATTGTCTCTCTGTCTTTAAGGCCTCTTTATATACCAAAGGGCTGCAATAAGGTTTCCCCAGATGCTCCTCCATACTCAAAAACCCCAGCTATGTCAATTTTGTTCATCATAGAAGAGGTGTCCCAGGCCTCTGACCATTTTCATGGCCAGAGCTTGATCACTGCAGCCTAGGCTGCCACCAGTCTTAACCTCTCTAATGAGTTCTTCTGAGTTGGTAAGAAACAGGTGTAGCAACACTTCTTTTCTGGTCAAGCTGTCTGTCACTTAGATTAGGAAATTATTCTCAGTACCCTCCAAGTCTCCTGAACTGCTTACCACTTACTGTGCTGCTTTTCCAGAAGATGTCAGTGTGGTTGAAGTCCTCTAGCAGGATCAGAGTCTGCAAGCATGATGGTTTCTGTAGTTACAAGTAAGAACATTTGACAACAGGCTCCCCATGATCTGTTTTCCTGTAGTAAAAACCAACCATGAGGTTTCCTTTGTTGTCTTATCACTCATATTTACCCTCAACATATTAATAATTTTTTTTTGAAGACAGGTCTGTGCAGTCAGTCTATTTTTTTTTTTTTATATGGAGAACAACCCCTTTCATCCCCACCCCTCCTTCCTTGCCTGTTCCCCCCAACAATTTATAGTCCTTGATTGCAATGTTCCACTTGTGATTCATTTGTCGTTGTTTGAGCCCACTCAGAGAGCAAAAAGCAACCACACAGCATCCTGCTCACTCTTACTCCCATCTGGTGGGATGAGGAGGAGAAAATACAACAAAAGACTCTGAGGTTGAGACAAAAGACAGGGAGGCAGCACTCACCAATTATGGTCACAAGTAAAAGACAGACTCCACTTGGGGAACAAAAAAATGAATTTAAAGAAAACCACCACCAATTCACCAACTGAAGTGGGGTAGGACAGTGATAAATACAACTGAATCTTAAATACAACTTCCTCCAACCCCTCCCATCTTCCTGGATCCAACTCTGATACCATCACTCCCAGTGATGGATCACTCCAGCACAGGCCTCCCTCAGAGTCATGGCCTTCTTCAGGAGCAGTCCGTTTCTCCAGTATGAGGTCCTCCATGGGCTGCAGATGGGATTCTTCTCCACCGTTGATTTCTAAGGGCTGCAAGGGCTTAGCCTGCCATCTCACCACAGGCCAAAGGGGAATGGTTGCTCCAAAGTGCCTCCCCTCCTCTTCCTTCACCTATTTCCCTGTCCCTATGGTTGTCTAACATGTCTCACTCTTCCCCCCAAAAAACATCTCCCAACAAAAGGTCCCAAAACAAAAGAAATTTGCCCAACGGGTTTTCTCCTCTTAAATATGTTATCAAAGAGGTGCTGACTGGCTCAGCCTTAGCCAGAGGCAGGTCTAGATTGGAGACCTTCTCAAAGCTTCTTAAAGGGCCACTCTAGTAACTGCTACCTAAATCCTGCCAGACCTAAGCTCATCACACATCCCACGAAGTTTCAGTAACAGTAATCATATAATAGATTTCCAGCTGCACCACGACTGCCAGCTCCACCTGTTTGTCACCCATGCTGTGTGCATTGGTAGAGATACTTCACAGAATCATAGAATCATAGAATGTCAGGGGTTAGAAGGGGCCTCTAGAGATCACCTAGCCCAACCCCCCTGCCAGAGCAGGATCTCCTAGGGCAGGCCACACAGGAATGCATCCAGGCGGGCTTTGAAAGTCTCCAGAGAAGGAGACTCCACAACCCCTCTGGGCAGCCTGTTCCAGTACTCCGTCACCCTCACAGGAAAGAAGTTTCTCCTCATGTTGAGGTGGAACTTATGTTCTAACTTAAACCCATTATTTCTTGTTCTATTGCTGGGCATCACTGAAAAGAGATTGTCCCCTTCCTCTTGACACCCATGCCTCAGATATTTATATACATTAATAAGATCCCCTCTCAGCCATCACCTTTCAAGGCTAAAGAGCTTCAGTTCACAGTCTCTCTTCGTAGCAGACACGTTCTAGTCCCTTAATCGTCCTTGTAGCTCTCCGTTGGACTCTCTCCAGTAGGTCCCTGTATCTCTTGAATTGGGGAGCCCAAAACTGGACACAGTATTCCAGGTGTGGTCTCACCAGGGCAGAGTAGGGGAGAAGGAGAACTTCCCTAGACCTTCTGGACACACATTTCTTAATGCACCCCAGGATCCCACTGGCCCTCTTGGCCACAAGGGCACATTGCTGTCCCATGGACAACTTACTGTCCACTAGGACTCCAAGGTCTTTCTCCATGGGGCGTCTTTCCAGCAGGACGTCTCCTAATCTGTACTGGTGCACTGTCAATTGTCTCATCTTTTTGGTGGAACATTTCTGGATGGTTTGGAAACATTTGTTACTATTTTGATAAGTGTGCTCCTCCACCTTGTTACTTGTGAGTAACACCCCTCAAGTTCTTTAGTTTAAAGTGTGAATCACTAAGTCAGCCACTCTGCTAGATTCTCCTCCCTCTTCTAAATAGGTGGATCCAGAGAGGATTCTGGATTCAAATAGGCCTGTTTGCTTTTCATTGTTTGCTTGTGTGTTTTTTTTGTTTTGTTTTTCCCAGTGAGGCTCAAGCAAAAAGTAGTAGTAGACAATTGTAGCTTTCTGCTTCAGTTTCTTTATATGAACCGAGGAGGATCAGAATCCCTTCTCCATACCTTTGCCTGCTCTTTCTGTGATTTCAGAGTAAAACAGGCATTAAATTTGTGTACAGCCCTAAGAAACTCTATTCTTAGTGGAACCTTCAATAGTACTTCTAGAAAAAATATTTTAGATGAGTGAAATCGAAACTCTGATGGAACAAAAAATACACTTTTCTATGGTGTAAGAGGAAAGATTTTTAACAATGATCTTTCACTCTTATCTTGTAATTTTAAAATATTTTTGCAGAGCATCAAGTGAATACAAAAAGTGCAGAAAAATACCAAGTTTACCAAACTTAAAATGGATGTATTCTTTCATTACACTCTACAATAACAGGTTACTTTTGCTATATCCATTTGCTATCTATATCATAGGAATTCCTTTCTCTTGGGCTGTGCGTAGAAAGAAGCTTGTGCTGTTACTCAGAGACAGTCTTTATATAATAGCAGTTCTATACAATTTGGTTACTTCCTTGCAAATTCTGTCAATCTCACAGGCCTTTATTTATCTTCTTTCAATCAATTTACCATGGTCATACAGAAAACCATGAATAGTTGACATACTAATGAGAATTCCTAACATCAGTCAGCGGAACACTCAACAAAACTGTAACTTCATCATTAGCAATAATTAAAATCAATTAAGAGGTTAACTTCTAATGCTATTTGAAAGATGTAGACAAGGGCGGATTGCTCTAGGAGATACAAAAAGACAGATATACCTGTTCCACATGCAGACAGGAAGGCTGCTGGTTACACAGACCACTTGAATCGTGTAAGTCTTTCTGTTGTATAAATCACAATGAGTGGTTGCAATGTCCTGGCACAAAAGTAAAAATTAAAAATATATACTTGCTACAAAATATTTCTCTCACCTCGAATCTGAATTCCTTGTAACTCCGATGAAACAAAGTATGAGCATGAATACTGGGTTTGAACTAATGAACATCAGATCTCTTTCACCTTCATAACAGATTACATATTCAAATATTTTAACAGACACTTCTTTCCCCCCTTTCCCATTCTACAGTTTCTTTATTTCCAAGGTTATTATAAAGGCTGAAAAATAAAAATTCTGCAGAATTTCTGCCAGTAGACATATGTAGTAGAACTAAATCCATAAATGCAGAACAAGAAAATAACTTTCTTGAACATGTAACAAAAAAAATTACTATTGATATGGTCCTCTTAGGCTTATTTTCTCACCTTTTTTATTTCCTCTGGAATACAGAGAAATGTTGAAATGTATATATAAATTATTAAATTTCCTCAAAAAAGAGATCACTCTTTTCTTTTTTGAATAAATTTGCAGCAATTTGCTTGGTGCCATTAAGTATGAAAGAATTTTCTCATGCAGTGATGGATGTCTAATATTTTCTTTGATGTTGCATTGTTTCACTCTCGTGGAATGACATTTGTGATAATATATAAAGGATTTCCTATATGTATTTATATTACTATATTATTTTAATTTAACCTAAAAACTATCTTTTCAGATGTGTTTTAGAGAAAAAAATATTTTAAAAAATAAAATAGCTATTAAGTATCTCCAGCTATTTCGGTGTTGCTAAAAACAGATGACACAATTTGAAATTAAATTTAGTAGTAATCTTCATGTTAAAAATTATGTTTGCCACAAGAAGACCTGAGATGCAGGAAGAAAGAAGATTTCAACACTCAGAGGTAACTAATTTTAGCATTCTTAGCCTGTTGTTGCTAACTATTTAGAAATTAGCCTAAAGAATATAACTAAAGGCATTATACATTATTGTGCATGTTCTCTGGAACTCAGACTTTCTTCTCACTGAATTTAGCTCACCCTAAACTGAATGTCCCCCATTCTTTTTCTTTTCATTCATTCCTATTTTTGTTTTTTATACTCAATATATATGCTCGTTCATCTTTAGGTCATTCTTTTCACAACACTTTTGACCATTTCTTTTCACTACATATTTTCTTTACTGAACTCATCCACATTTTCTTCCACTATGTGAATTATTTTGTTGGAATTCCCTCAGAGAAAAACTTGACTTTCCCTTTCCCTCTCTTCTTTCTTCCATTTTTTTTCAGAAAGTTGTACAGTGCTCTGTCTATGACTCGCTTCTCAATGACTGAAAAATAGCTATTCAGGTACAATCCTCATGCACCCAGGTCATCCATAAGGTTCTCAACTTCAAAGGAATGTATCCTTTTTTTCAGAATAAGATTTTAATATCTTTCTGTGACACTAAAAACTCTGTTTTTCTTTTTTTTCCTGTGTTTTTTTTTTTTTCCCTTTTTTAATCTTTCTAAATTTTTCTACCCAGTTTTCACTTCTGGTTCCTTTTTTCAATACCAAGACAAACCAATTTATACATGACTTGTTTATAGGGTTGTTGTAGTTTAGGGTCAGGGCAGCCCCAAAACCTAACAGACGCTCTCTGTTAACCCTTCTACCTGCCCAAAGGGGAAGAGAAAAGGAATA
>VWZK01016254.1:236735-246295 GCA_013396935.1 Baryphthengus martii | reverse complement strand
CACACTGTTCCTGATACAAACCAGGATGCTATAGGCCTTCCATACCACCTGGGCACACTGCTGGCTCATATTCAGCCGGCTGTCAACCCGTACTCCCAGGCCCCTCTCTGCCTGGCCGCTCTCCAGCCACTCGTCTTCCAGCCTGTAGCGCTGCCTGGGGTTGTTGTGGCCAAAGTGTAGGACCCTGCACTTGGCCTTGTTAAACCTCATACTGTTATGAGGTTTAACAAGGCCAGAGCCTCCCTATATTTTATGAAAAATGGGACAGGTTGCCATCTTCTCCTTCAGGTCCTATTTACACAAATCATTTTGGCTGCTGGGATCTAGGTGGGAGATTGGTGGAATTTGCTTTGGGCTTCATAGTCCCTGGATGGGTGAGCTTTGTACTAAGTCTATTACAGATTGATTTCTTAGACCAAGGCCAGTTTTGCTCTGCAGCCAGCATCATACTTGGGAAATAACAGGAATTAGGAGATTTGAGGGGGAGAGAGAAAAATAAAGCTACTACCTACACACTTTCTGTATCACAAGTGACGTTTTCAAACTCCAGAGTAAAGTTGACATCCGAGCTAGAGATAATAAATCATCTCTCCTCTCTGGCCTGGCAGAGCTCTTTCTGGGCAAGGTGACAGCATTTGTGGGAAGCTAAAAGACACATCTGCATTTTGTAGTTTATACTCTCGTTGCATTACTTGCTAGGTGGGTAAGGGGATTCCTCTTTCAGTTGCTCAGGTTTGACATTCAGACTCTCACCTTCCCCAGTGAAAGTGAAAAAGTAAATCCAAAAAAAAAAAAAAAGAACTCTTAAAAAAAGTAGAAATTTATGTTGCTGTTCCTTCTCCACTTCCCATTTTTGGAGATTTGTGTGAAAATAACACATCTTGGCAAACTGTGAGGATACGGCATAGAGGATATTTTCTTCAACAAAGAAATACAACATTCACCTGGAATGGAAAGGTCCTGCTGGCCAGAAATACTAAGGATTCAAAGTGATTGCTATTTTAGGAACTTAACCATAAGAATTTGTTGAAATCATCACTGTGATATTGATGTAGAATACAGTAACAGGTAATACGTATGTTATGGTTGCAAAAAGCAAGGAAAGAAATGGGGAAGTCACTTAAGGGTGAAAAAAAATATCCAAGGATCTATAATAAAACGAAAGAGCTGAGAAAATAACATCTGAAGTTAATATTTTAATCATTTTGCTAACGGTCATTTAATAATAGACGATGACAGCAATGACCTGATTGCAATTATTAAATGATAGCATTATGAGATTACTACTGGTAAAATGGACAAAGAAGAAGCAATCACAAATCATTCTTTTCCTCTCAGAAAACTGAAGTTTTATGGATTACAGGCAACCTGATTAACCAAAATATTTGTTGGTCAGATAGCTGAGTATATTTCCTTAAGGATTTCACAACCGGATGGAATAAATGCTATTTAAAAACCAGTTCTTTGAGAAATTCTTTTGGGTTGCCCAGAGATGTGACTTAACTTTGAAACTGGTTTGTTCTTTAACAGCAAAGAAATTCTGAACGAAGACTAAGACATAATTTGTTTCATTTGATAGTGTTTTAAAATAAATGTTAAATGACAAATTTAATGCAACGATGAGCCTGTTTCAGTCCCTGTTTATCTTCCTTTGACAGTGTGGGATAACCTTGCATTTCTGCAGTGCCTTTCCTCCACAGATTTCAGAAATGACATTTCCAAAGGGTGAGGCCGGTGACATGTCTCTCCTCTGAACGAACCACTGCCAAATGACTCAGCTCTGACCTATTTCTATTGTATCACCATTACAAACAACTGCATTTTGCTACGATGGTAAGCCCCCAGCTATATTTCAAACATATTTCAGAAGGACAAGGAACAAGTATGAGCCAACACTGTTAGCGTCTGTATTCTTATAAGTGCATGTTTTGATACAGGTCCTTTTTTTTAAAAGTGACAGCCTGTCAGGCGAAGTTTTAAAGAGTCTTTGCTTGAAGACACATAGTTCAGGTTTGTGAGAAAACCGCTCGAAAGTTCTGCAGCTTTTGACCTACAGCCTCATGGTTTGGCTACTAGTTCATCTCTCCTTTTTCCAATGTTTAGTCCTCTTATCTTTGCTCCTGTCTTCTTCATCTTTATAGCACGTGCACACTTTTTCCTGAGCATTAAAAATCTTATTTTTTCATTTCTTTCTCCTCAGTAGTTTCTCTGATCTGCTGTAGCACATCACATCAGTCTGTGGTCATGAGCTTATTTGTTAAATTGACCCACTGAAACCAATTGTTTATAATGCACAACTGATAACAGGAGCAACAGAAGGTCATCAGATGAGGAATAGTATTTTGAGGAAGTCACTTTAGGAAGGAAAACCTTCTGTAGAGCTAGAAATGAAACATTTTTTTATGAGGTTTTTTTTCTAACACATATTTTAAACTTGAATAGTGTTGACTGACTAGGTAAAGTCATCATCATATGAATCATTTATCACTAACATCAGACAATATCATAAATCCAGGGTGAGTTATCTAGTCTATGAAACAACAGGTGGCAATTAGGAACACAAAACTGAAATCATCATCTGGGCTATGTTCTCTGCAGCCCATTTGCCATTCAGGATCTGATCTTGCTTCTTGCCCTTACAAGTACACCAGCCCAGCAGAAACCTAGGCCGAATTTCCAAATTTTTTCCTCCTTGACTCCTCTCCCTGCATAATATGCTTCTAAAGGATGTGCTGGCATGAAGAAATTCATAACTTGGTCAAATCCAAGCACAGAGATTGTTCTGTGGACAATTCTCAAATTGGACAGGCTGGAGAACGTGGTTGTGCAATACCTTTGCGGCAACTACATCAACTGTTTTCATGGAAAATGAACTTTGGGAATGTGTTTAATTATTTTTAAGATGATTTTCAGTATGATATACCAGCTACAAATGGATCAGAGCCAGCCCCTTGTGACTGTCTGGTTGAACAGAAAACTTTCCGTGCTCCTTCAGACCAATTTGCCCAAACCCTCAAGCGTAAGAGCTCACGTTGGTGCTACAGGCTTTCTGGTTGATGAAGGCATTTAGGTGAGCTGTGGGAGAAGTGGGAAGGTTCAGTTGAACATTTTACTTTCCAGAAGGCTAGAAAACCCCAGGCAGATCCTGGAAGAGCTCCAGGAGTATCTGCAGCTGTAGGAGTTACGTTACCGTCATCTAGTGGTCCTCCTGAAGTCTGCACCCTCGGGTTTTGCGGTCCAGTTTTAGTCAATTCCCATTCAACAAGGTTTGCATTTCACTTAGATTACATATTTCATTTTCTGTTCTGGTGCTGCTAGGGGTCAAAAGAATCACATCCAAATTTTATGCATTTCTGTTGCAAATTTCTATAGAGTTAGGCCGAGCTTTAGTACCAAAGCTTGGAAAACTAAGTAATACCATCAGGGCACTCCCGAAAGATCAATACTTTGTTGTGTGTAAGAAGTAAATCCAAAGAAATGGAAATTAAAAAACCTCTTGGAGAAGCAAAGAGGTTGAACTTCAGGAAGCTGGGAAAATTGAGAGAAACTTGTGTTTGAGTGTGCTGGGTAACAATCCTGAATTCAGTCCTCATTCTCCAGCCGGTTATGTCCCACTCACAGTTTTGTTCAAGTTCTGAAAACCCTAGTCATCAGAAAGGTCAATCTATTGCTCTTCAGGGATGCTTGCTAGTCTCCTTCCAGATGAACCAGCATTTTTACTCTAAGGGACATTACTAAGCAATCTAAAGAGCCACAGCCCTAAACGTGGCCAATCTGCTGACCTTTCTCTCTCCTTCACTGCTCTCTCCTAGTTCTTCTTGTAGTTTCTGCACGTTACATTTTGGAAGAGCTCAAATGACATCTCAGTTTATTTTTAGAGAAAACTCAATAGCAAGACAGAGCTATTGCCACATCACTTCCACAGAAGGACAGACATTCAGGGAGACAGACATTTTCTTTTTTTTTTTCCCTTCTCTTTGCATCTCTCTCTAGCAGGTTGCAGCAGAACTCAGAGCAGCCCTTCATGCCAGGCGTATTGCATGTGGACCTCATACCTAACGGATAAATGCCTCAGCTTTACTCATCTTAACTTGTAAGTCTGACAGATCTTGATTTAACGTATCCACTGCCGAGAGATACCCTTCCCCACAGGGCATCTGAAGCCCAGCTGAGAGCTGGCCTGATACTCTCCCTGACAAGTGTCCGTACTAAGACCTCCACAATTTTCATTGTTGTCTCCTGGCAGCATCAGCAATAACGTCAGCGACCATACACTCCTTTTACTGTAAAAATATTGTGGTACCTGTGCCCCTGTGGCTGCACACAGCTAAAATGCACCCTTGAGAACCTTTTTAAATATACCATTATATTAAGAGAAATGAAAGACCATGTTGTATTTTTTTTTTTTTTTAATATTTCAAGGAGGTACAAAGTAAACATGATACAGCTACCTTTCTCCAAAGATCTAAAGGAATCCCCAAAGTCTTTTTAAAATAAACTTTCCCTTAATTGGGAGAAATGATTCAGTGTGCCATAGGGGGCAAAAAAGTAGAGCACGGCTTGTGTCCCTTTGTGCCAGCTGGCTGGCTTCAACTTGCACAGAGAAGGCTCCAATACAATTCTCTGCTAATTGAATGCAACTACTCGATGTTTATGCTTGCAAGAGGCTGCAGACAGGTGCAAAAGTACGAGTATCTGGAGGATGGAGCCAGTCTCTTCTCAGTGATGCCCAATGATAGGACAAGGGGCAAACTGGAGCATAGGAGGTCCCATGTAAACATAAGAAAAAACTTTTTGGTGGTGTGAGAGAGCACTGGAATAGGATGCCCAGAGAGTTTGTGGATTCCCCTTCTCTGGAGACATTCAAAACCCACCTGGATGTGTTCCTGTGTAACATAACCTAGGTGATCCTGCTCTGGCAGGGAAGTTGGACTCGATGATCTTTCGAGGTCTATTCCAACCCCTAACATTCTGTGATTCTGTGAAAACTTATCGGCAATAGAGCTGCCTGCATGAACAAATCTATGGGCTTTCTTGGCCTGTTTATTCCCCCTGAACACACCTTTTCTGCTTTATCATCTACATTGCCACTGAGCAGTCAACGTGTTTGATAGCGCATGCTTTGTCTCTCCCACTTTTTATCCATGGGACGCTCAAGATACAGTGTGAAAATCCTTATCGTTTACGTGCCTCCTTCCAGGATGAGTGTGGATGATTAAGGGGCTGTGGCTGCAGATGGTGAGCTTGTTCCAGTGACCTGGGGAGTCCCGTGTACTGATTTTAACAGGATGGAGCACTAAGCTAATGTTCATGGGTTAGCACCATACTGAGAAAGATGGACTCCACACCTCTCATACCTCTTAGCAGCTAAATCCTGAATTTTCCGGTTGAAAAAAATGGAATGACTTGGCCAGACTTAACAGAAATTCTACCTACCTTGACATCAGCTTTACATTTCTTGACGTAACTAGTACTTTGCAGTACCAGGCAAAAATGAACTGGAGTTGGTGGGAAAGTTACTGAACCTGGTAAAAGTCAATAGCGGAGCTCCCGCTGTCTTCAGCAAGGACAGAATTTCATTCTGCTTGTGCTGGTTGCATGAGATTTGTAGGGAATTTTGCTTTCACAGAGCAGCACAGAGTGAAAAGTAGCTATGTATTTGACGGACTAATTAAATAATACAGCAATTGCAACAATGTATCTGAAAAGCCTCCTGAAACAAGCATTAAGGATACTTTCTGTGTTACAGAAAGGAAAATCCCCTGCTTAGAAAGATAAACTGCGATTCTAGTCCCTACAGAAAGATGTTGGGAAATATAAAATAAAACATAAACTAACTCGTATACTGAGACTGAAAACACTGAGCAATTGTGTGGTTGGTTGTTTTGTTTGGTTGTTTTTTTCTGGGATCTTAGCGCTAAAACTTTCTTTCCTTTGCCTCTGAAATTTTCTTGAACACAAAAGTCAGTCGAGCATGCAGTTGTTTTAAAGCATGATTTTGCTATGTTGTCCCTCCTTAAAATCCTCAGGCTGTCCTTATGTAACGTATAGGATCATGATGGGCAGAAATTGTTTGCAGATGGGAAGAAGATGACAATACACACCAGTTTCGCAGGCCACAAAATAATGGAACTTAACCCTATTGTATGCGGCTTCTCAACATTCAGCCAGCTTTCTTTAAAGGAAGGGAACAGACTGTTGTCCAATTAATTCAGTTTTAGCTTCTGCGCCCTATATCCACCAATTCTGAAAACATAACATTTACATAAATGACAACAGAAAATCTCTATGCTAAATATAGACTGAGTAAAACCTCTTAAAGCACAAAGCTGCGGAGCACATCCCTGCAGTTTCGGGAGGACTACTGGTGACACTATAGTGGGAAAGGAGTTAATCCCCTAAAATCTGAAATTAGGCCAGAAAGTACTCGTTTGATCTTTAAACCACAAATAGATGGTGTAAGAACAACCCTCACAAGTTCCAGCGCTTCACAGGCTCTAAATTTCACCTACAAATGGCTGCAGATTGCTGGTCACGGTGTTAAACACTGGCCAGAGGAACACAAAGACTCTTTATGCTTTAAAGCCTCTGCCTTTCATGCAGACCTGTGAAACATGAGGCTCACGGGTCACTTTGCAGGGAAGTCTTAAGAGACTCTGCCTAAAGCCATAGGTCCCAAGGTTGTGTGATTATGGGTAGAAAGATCTGACTCACAACCTCCTGATTTAGTTCTCGTTTCCTATCCTATCCAAGATTTTTTATTCCGTTTGTTCATATCTATCATTTTTGCTCCTATGTTTCTTCCTTTTAGCAACATGTGTTTTTCCTTTGGAGTATTTTTCCTTCTCTCTGTTCATTACATCTTGGTGGGGTTTCGTTGCTTTTTTGTTTTGTTTTTTTTCTGCTTTCATTTCTCTGCTCTGTTTTTGGCAGTATTATTCATGTTACGATGCTGTTAGATTTTCCCCAAATACCTCCTCTTCATTCTTTGGCGTCTCTTTGCTCTCCCCAGGCATGCCCAGAGGCCTGAAATTCAGCAGAAGATTGCTACAGGAGGGCAGTGAAGAAGGAGAGATGCTGAGGCCAGGCCAAGCACATCACTCGGGAGGTTGGTCACGTCACAGCAAGCATCCACATGCAGGAGACACGGAAGCGGGAGAGGGTGAGTATCCTGCCTCCTGGCCGCACGCTAAGGAAGGAGACTCGGTGTGTGGAGGCTCATTTCTTCCCGCTGGCTTCATCACAAAGCCTCCTCTTTTTACTCACAGTTTCCCCAGATCTTATAGAAGGAGAACCAAAATTTTTGCCTTAGCATTTAAATGCAACAAATAACTGAGTGGAGATTTAAATGATACTTCACTTAGTTGCAAAACTGTGCACTCCATGTACTTATGACGACTTTTCCACTAGCTCAATTTAATTTCTATAAAGTGTTCTGATCCAGCAATTTACTAGTCTTAGGACTTTGTTCTCCTTAAATCTCACGGGATCGTTTCACAGAAGAAACACGCCAGAATTTGCCTATCCAGTAGGCAATGAGCTGTGTTTTAGACAAAAAACGGTTCTGCGACCGCAACATTCAATAGTTCACATTTTATATGCCTGCTGACACCATCTATCTAGACCAGAGGCTTCAGAACCACATTTTCTTTTGTGCCATCTTCACACTGAATGAATAAAACCAAGATAGGCAAACTTAGGTCAAGGTGAGTTTATTGTCCATACAGCATACCTAATCCCGCCAAAACACTTTTCTTAGAACCATCTTTAAACTAGTCAAAACAACAGGTTATTAATAAAAATGACAACACTGAACAGAGAAGACCTTTTAAAAGGTAATCAAGACTACACTGTACCAGAGTCTTACCCATCGAAAACAACCTCTCATACTTTCTAAATACTTTTGTTTACACTGATCATGTCTACTACCATACTTTCTAGCATCCCCTGACCATATAAACATCCACACCTCTTAAAGAGCACATTGTGAGAGAATAACGTTGGCTTGATATGGCATCACACTCGATAAAGCATAAAAAAAAACAAACCAAAAAAACAAAAACAACAAAAAAAAAACCAAACCAACCAAAAAAAAAAAAAAGTTTGAGAACAGAAACTGTGCAACCGAGAGTGATTTCTGAGGTACATGAGGACATGGTAATAAACATAGTGGAAAAAATCCAGTGGCCAGGTGGTTTGCTGAGTAATTAAGAGAGCCGTCTGATTATTCAAGCATAAATCATTGACATTGAAATGGGATCAACAATATTTTTCTCTTTCACAAGCATGCTGGGAATATAAATAAATTCATTACGAGGTGCTCCTACACTACAGTAACGGGAGGGAAGGGAAGATCATCAAAGTACCATGAATAGGAAGGTGAGAGAGAAATGCTCTTAGCGGTTGTGCCAATCCACTGGCACCTCTGAAGGTATGATCAGCAACGTGTTTTTTGAGTTAATCGACGGGAAGGTTTATGATTTCTGCAATTGATGGAAAAAAAATCGCACACCTCATCTGCAAGAATAGTATTCTCTTTTTTTTTTTTAACATTATTAAAAAGGAGTAGCATGCAGTCATTTTATTTTGAACGCTACCATGGAAATGCTCAAGTTCTAGGTTTTCCAGACTTTAGATACAGTATGATTCCGGGTGTAACCAGATGGCATTTTTTGAATACATCACCGGAGCCGAGAACACTCTTACCCCCAGCAGTGACCCACACAGACCTGCTGGGTCCCTGCGAGGGACTGGGGCTGCCGAACGGCGCTGCCCCTTCCAGCGCAATTCTGGCGGCCGTGCGAGGAGCAGACCTGGGTGTCAGACCTCACCCCCCTTCCCCATCAGTGCTGCAGAGCCCTTGGGGGGACGATACTGCAGAAGGGGATCCGCACATGGGACCAGAGCACCAGAGGAGGTGGGACGAAGAGCAGGGGCAGGCACCCTAAACACTACTCCCACCTACTCTCGACCTAGAGCACCGAGGGGAGCAAATGATGCAAATGCAATGGACCTAGTCCCTGCAGTTGCTGGGGGCAGTCAGGTCACAGCCCACCACATGGAGAGGTCATCCCACCATCTGGAAACCCTCTGGTATTCCTCCCCATGAAGCCATGTTTGCTAACGTAGAAGGGCTGTCTAGGAACGATCTTGCTGCATGCAGCTCTAGAGTCTTGCTTCCACAAAATTAACTATTTTTATCTCCAGGAGAGACACCGTTGCTGAACCTCAGGTGCTCCCAACGTGGAATGTCAAAGCGGGAAGTGATGGTGGTGAGAACAAGGCTGTCCCCACCACCACTTTTGGGAAACATGGACCTGCTCCGGCAAAGCTGCCGGCAGAGAGTCAATGCATTTTTTCCACTATGAAAAGGACACCGAAGACCGAAAGGGAGCCAGCGCCCCGGCTGCCTGCAACCTCTCCCCGGCACGGCCAGGGCGCAGGCCCCGGGGAAAAACCAGACTGTCACGTTGTGAGGTATTGTGAAAATAGGAACCATTTATGTTTTGTCCAGTAAACCTGAGGTAAGTATACCGTCTTTGCAGGATGTGATCAGGAAG
>VWZK01016254.1:204235-234235 GCA_013396935.1 Baryphthengus martii | reverse complement strand
TTTTCTTCCTAACTGAGCTAGTAGAAGTTGGAAGAGCATCAATCTAGTATTCCCGAGGAGCGTCTGCTGTGACAGAAAACGATCTTGAATTCTTATTGGTAATCACCGTGTACAAACTCCCTGGGTTAAATAATGCTAATGCCGTATTAGACTGCCATTATTCATTAACAGACTCTCTGAATCTTAGTGTTTTACCTGGTCTTGCTCATTTGTGGGGTCTTCCCGTGCAGGAACCCAAAGTGCTGCAAAAAATGAAGGGCAGGGTAGATGGATTTCTGCATTCTCCAGTGAAGAGTAAATGGATTTGAGTGGGTCTTCACCAGAAAAAAAAAGCTGCATTTTTCTCCTGAGATAACCAACATGTGCTATACCAAAGTTATGCAGACAGAGGCACTTCGGTTTTCCTGTCAAGCAAATTGATGGTAAATCAAAGTGAAAGAGAAGTTTTGAGGTTCCTGAAAAAGTGCAGTGCTCTGTCGCTGGGTTTTCATCGGTCACACATTTGGGTCCCCAAGGCAAAGGCAAAAGAAAGGTCTGTTTGTCTGTGAAAATTCACACAAGGGGAAGGAACGATGCAACCCCAAACACGCAGCCACATGATTGTTTTCCGAGAGCATTCCAGAGAAGAGAAGTGATTTCAGGAGCACAGCAAAAGGAGGTGTAGGGTAGGCTCCCACACCTTCCCTCTGAGAGCAGGGCTGTTTCAACAGCCCCAGGAATAGTTATTGGCGATAATTCACAGAAGGCGCTAAAGCAAAGACAGATACTAGAATAAGTAGTCACAAACACACAACCGAGCTTCAGAGACCACCACATTACAAACTGTATTACACCACAGTTGGAGAAAGACAAGGATACAGCACAGCAACACAAATTTGGGAGCCCTGTACATTACAAGTCCCACAACGAACAAGTGTGAATAAACAAATAAACGTGAAGGATTCACCGCACTTAAAACCAGACACAGCGACGAAGGAGGCAGCTGCTAAAGTATTACTGCATGTTCCACATTCCTGATAGGATGCTGGAGGAGCAAATAATATAGCTATTTAAAGAAAACACTAAGTGTGAGAAAACACTGACCAACACCTGGTTATAGTAGAAACTGAAAAATAAAACCCAAGCCATGTATAAACACAATGCCAGTTATGTGCGGCGTGCTGGGACTGTGAGAGTATCAACACAACACTCTGTAGGTGGGCAGGCAGTGCTACGATAAATCGTTTTTTCTAAAAGCAGCCCCATGGAGTCCTTCTACAACATGGGAAAAGGTACCGATCCTGTAAACTCACTGAAGCCTTGGTCTGTGTAAGACATGGGTCTCTCCTGAAGGCTTCAGGATGTAGAGAAATAGTTTCTGCTAGCAGGAGTTTTAAGAAATGTGTGTTTTAACCGGAGCCGTGGCAGCATCTGGGTGGAGGGGTGAGACCCAGTATCACCACTGCCACTTTCAGGCAGGAGAGCTGAAGAACAGAGCTGGGCACTGAACTCCACAGGGGGCCCATAGATATTTGTATCAGCCTGGGAACCTAATACAGGATGTGATTGGAACTCCGGGGAGCTGAGCTCTGACCAGCAATGCCCACTCTCTCCACGTAATACCAGGCTATTCAGGAGAGTTTGAAATATTCATATAGGGAGGTTTAATGTGTCATCCTCACCAGACTGGGAAAAGGCGTCAAATGCAGAGTAACTGTCCTGCTGACGACATTTACGTTCGCGACGGACGCAATTAGCTCTGGTGGGTCATGAACATCCATCTTTCTTGGCTACTAGCCAGCAGCTGCTAGCTACGAAATCATGTCCTCTCCTTGTTGTGAAACTGCCCTGCTTAAGATAATGAAGCACCGCACCCTTTCTCTGAAGGTGCATCTGCCAAAGAGAAGCTGTGTGGGATGGCTTTTCAAATCGACCCAGGAAAAAGGGGCTGGATGAGATGCTGGCTGTATTAGAGACAAAAATATCCACAGTGATGCGGATCGCACCAGCTAAAGCCGGAGTGAGAAGTCATCGAATTCTCCCGAGTATCTGGGCTACCCGTGTGAGATCTGACTCTGGAGCTTGTTCCCTCAGCACGGTAACACCGCGGCGGTGCAGAGCATAGGGCACGGTGACAGGAAAAAACCTCTGCTGCAGCACTGTCTGCAAGCAGCAGGCAGACGGAGCCCTGCCCATCTATCACCTTCTCTCCTGAGAGCCAAGGACTACAGAACTGCCCATGAAAAAAAAGAGCCGCAGTCAACTGGCTTGCAGCCGTTACCGTACCCACCCCAACGCAGCTCCACTGTTAAGCAATGCTTCTCACTGCTAGCAACTTTCCCGAGTCTCAGTCACCGGAGTTAAACTTTCCCACACTTTGCCCTCTGCCTCAGGCGGGCTTTTTTATGGAAGGGGAAAACCCACAACAAAGTAAGTGCTGTTATGTCCAAGGAAAGGGTTAAGGAAAGCATGTAATTTTACCAACTCTTAACCAACATTTCCGATTGCTGTACTTCTTTGACAAGATGAAGTATAATTAGAATTTGACGAGGCGCAGGGGGAGGGGGTTAGATACCTTTTGGTATCTTTAGGAAATGCATCCCAAGGTTAGCGAAGACACATGGCTCAGATAACAGGATACTGCGTTCATTCAGAGCCCTTATGAGCAGGAACGCCTGTGCTTTGGAGGAAGGCAACCGCCATCCCTGTTTGCGTCTAAGCCCAGGTAGCTGAGCACAGAAGGGTCCCTTGCAGGGGGGTACAGGAGTTTCCTGCCAGCCCAAGCAACCACATTTTTCTCCTCTGGAAACCAGGTTATAGGAAAAAGGTTACGTACGTGCCATACCGCTGGCGCAGAGCCAGAATACAAGTGAAGCACGATGCCAAAGGAAGCGGGGACACGCAAGGTTTGTTTAAGATGGCCTGGGGAGCACCAAACACTGAATTCAGATGACTTGCTGTAGGCTCCTCATCTCACGGAGCATGCGTGCTGCTCCTGAGCTCCAGCAGGCACCAGTGTAGCCCACAGTACAGCAAGGGATTGCTGCAACCCGCTCTCAGTTGCACCAGTCCTTGCCCGTACAATGGAACAACTCCTGCGTCGGGACGTATTTCGGAGATCACCATGAGAGATCACTGCCTCTGGGTTGTGACTTCACTCCTGCAGCTCATCCCAACACTGTGAGCAGGAAGGATGCTTTGAGAAGATCAGAGGTTATCTCACGGACACCACCACTGAATTGCCACAGCCAGTGCCTAATCATAATTATTTGCAAACAGTGTGTAACTGTGGGGCTCAGAACCACAGAGCACCTGAAATGTCACATCAGCTCAGTGGGATGCGGCTATTACTGGTGTACTAAAGAAATGACCACTCAAGAGAAATGGCAGGAAAGCGGTGTTGGAAAACACTGGCCTTGGTGTGCCTGATCACTGCTTCCTCTGCCCTGAGACAGGACACCAGTCCATCCCCACGCTCAGGCTGTAGCCCTGGGTAGACCCACACTGCACTGCATCCCCACCTCCGTCCCCACACCAGCGCTCACTGCCTTTCCCAGTGCCCCACGTTGCACATCTCCTCCTGTGGCAAATGTACTAGTAGGAGGTTAATCAAAAACCCATGCAGATACCAAACACGTGGTTCACACATCGGCTCCATGACGGCTGGGGGTTTGATGGAAGAGGGTACACCTAAAGCCAGGAATCCCAGAGCTGCCTGGCAGGCAGAGCATTGGGCAGCACCCTGTCCCTGCCAGCACTCCCATCAGCTGGGGCTGCCATCTGCTGGACTCCTGCTCCTGGAGAGAAGGGAAGCTTTAGTATTTATCTTGTTTGGAGCAGAGCAGGAAGCCTCAGGAGTAAAAGACCGAGGAAAATGCCTTTGAAGACACAATAAAATGTGAGCACAGTGGATCTTCTGGTGATGAGATCCAGGTCAGATAAGCAAAACTTAACCTCACCACCTCATGAGTTTCTTCCTTTCCTTCTAGCAAAAGATAAGGAGAAGGGCTTCTCTGTCTGCTGCCACTTGCCTGCTGCTGCTGGCAAAGTTGATTTTTTAAGGTAAGTACACGTACTTTTGTTTAATCAGGCAAAGTTCTTTTTATATAGCTGGGGCTTGATCTTGTATTATTGGGGGCTTAGTAATTTCCTAATACCAAAATGGCTTGTTTAATGATGGGAGCTGGACAAATCCCCTGGCCTTTGTTCTGAAGTACCTACCTGGCAAAAGCTATCAGAAACCCAGATAAAGAAAATCCCATTATTAGCTTGGGTGGGTTTTAGGCCCATTGTAAGCACTCACCCGCTCGTGCGAGAGGAGCAACGGCAACAGGTCACTTCAAGGCTCAAGGCATTTCCAAACGGAAGAAAGAGCAGGGCCACCAGTTTGGAGACTCTTGTAGCAGACCGTACCTGTAATGCACTTTTTTTTTGGTGTAAGAATCTCTTCTTTCAAAGCACGGTGGTGCACAATTTCATAATAGTATGTACTTCTGAAAATAAGCCAGATTTTTTTACAAGCAACTTCAGACTGGAGAGCTTAATGAGGCAATTTCCTTGCAGCCAGGCTTGGGGAAGGAAGGGTGGTGACACGTGGAACACAAGGCTGGAGCGTTTGGAGCCAATTTTGTCTGTTTCTAAATACCCTTACATACGATCATTACACCATTAATATAAAGACTTCTGATGGTCAATATGATGCTTCATTTTAAGGTATAAAACTAAAATCTCTAGGTAATCCTACAGAGAAATGGGTCATGTCTGATGTGTTCATTTTGTACCATAAAACCAAAGAAGGGGTCCAGACTGGAACTGTTACAGCTTGTATGGATTTTATTTGACATGGGCATCCATAGACACTGATGTCTTTTTCTGTCATGTGTTAGCTCTGGTCTACACTTACATTTTGAACTTAAAATAACATACCACTGAATTCTTTAAAACAAAGAACACTATGTTAATATGACGAGCATGTTGCGTTCAGCATGAGACAGCTTCCCCAAAAAATGTTGCTATTTGCATACTAAAACTCATTTTTTTATTAGCCTGAGTAATACATTCTCTTTAATTAGTCTTGTCTATGAAGCATCCACCCACAAGCTGAAATTGCTTGGCCACCACAAACCGAAAATGGCGAAACTTTCATTTTGCAGGTTGTCAAGCTCTACAATGAAAACCTAGTAAGAGGGAAATAAAAACCCTCAACGCCAGATTCATGAGTGAACCTCAGCCATGCAGCAAAATGAGCTGGAACACACCATCAGGTGCAGCCCAAACTCTCCAGTGCTGCTGATGGAGATACAACCAACACAGCCCCCTGAGGCTGTGGCATCCTGGTTTGCTGAAGATCACTCACGGGCCCACGCCACTGCTTCTGCCAAGGTGCTGGGGACACACAATGGGTTTTACGCATCGTGGTAGCTGTGGGGACAACAGGTGATAACCCGGCACAGCGCAACGTCAGAGCGCTGTGAACAGATTCGAGCAACGTGTTTTATGCCAAATGAGATGCCAACTAAACCTGTCAATGGCTTTTCTAATAAACCAGAAGTTTACATCTGGGCAATGCAACATGCGAGCAAAGTGCCCGTACTCTTGATACGAAAAATCCTAAACCCACATTTGCTGTGCATTTGAACCACTGTCTCATTCCACAACTAGTTTGAAGACGTAACAAGTACACCAGCTGGATGGTAATCTCACAGGTGAAAAAAAATTAAAAAAATTATTATGAGTATCGTATCAAGTCCAACTGTCATAGTGTGATACAATAAGTGGCTTATTTTATAGAGGCTACCGCTTCAGTTTGCCTCACTGGAATTTCTACCAATCCGAACTTTAGTGACACAATACAAAAATCATAAAAAGCGTATCAGCACTGACAACCTGGCCTTCCCAGGTTTTATGTGGATTTGCTGCACGTGTCCGTATTTCACTGGTGGACTTTGATTTTGCAAGCTCTAGATAGCACTGACAAGAGACACTGAAGCTTTAAAAAAACGTATCAAAGAAAAAGAAAAGAATTGCATGATTTTCAGCAAATCTTCCTTGGAAGAACACTATAATGCACTGAAGTAACGGCCCTAGATTTTGCAATACAGGGACTGGGTCACTCCTTCAGAATATTGTAGTGTTGCCTTTGTTGTTTTATAACAAAGTTTAAGTGTGTGTCACATGGATCAACTTCCCCATTCTTCTATATGGTCTAGTAGTTTTAATGATTAAAGTAGTTCAGGTACTTTCCATTCCATAGTTTTATTTTTACTTCAGCATGTAGAGAACTAAAAAGGCAATTAACTTTTGGGTTTTTGGTTGGGTTTTTTTCTGAAACTTTTTCATCCTTGAGTAATTTTACTAGCACACTTGAAATGCACTGGAAGGAAAAGAAATGCTTTTCTGTGTCTGATGAGGAGTACCCTCGTGGCTGGCATGGAAATGCTGGCAAAGAAAATGACTGAAAGGAGGAATCAGCAGCACTATGGCAGGATCTACTTAGTCAAGTCAATAATTATTGCGTATTTCAATTTTCATTCACGACAATCTTGAAAGAATGCACAAGCACTAGGAAAGTGCTTCCTGCAGAATATTACAGATAATTTATTTTCAACACCTCTATAATATATATATGCCCTATACTGCCTCCCAGATTCCATTTTTAAACTGCTACTTATAATGCATTGGGGCAAGCTATTAGGGGATGCATCCCTCTCAACTCAACCAGTGGTCTCTCACTTCGCTCTGGTAATCATTGGAATTTTCAGTCCTGACTGCTCTGAGCTCCGGGACTACTTCACTGTGACCCACACAGCCTGCTGACCCAGCTTTACTGACTTAAACACGTGCAAGACATCCTCTCCATCTTGCCAAGATCACGACTGGACTGATCAATTACAGAATGAAAAAGAGGGGGGAGGGAGGGGAGGGTATTGAAAAGACATTTTATAGCTGTTTAGTAACTTGGCTTAGGTTTCTGCCATAGACTTTATCTATCTACCCCATTTTCAAGTCTTCCCTGGCACTCCATCCAAATCAAAGTGACAGATGGTACCTTTCAGATGACAACAGTCTCTGCATCAGATCCCACAGCAACTGAGTAGCAGCCCACAACCTTCTCCACAAAGAAAAAGACCGCTCCTCTCAAATGCCAATAGCGGAGGGCTATCACAAGAAGGTAAACTCTTTGCAGCTATCCATCTTTTGTCTCTTTCTTCATTTTGAATCCATCCAGAGCTTCTGTGACTGTAAGGGGACTGAGGCTGTGTAATTATTGCACCTACTCCCACGATGACAACCACTGTAAATCACATTTAAACCACTAGATTCAGCCAGGCAGGGCTGAGAAACTATAGTGCACCGCTGGATCCATACCGGTCACGCAACACCCAGGGGTCTGTCAGAAGTGCTGAACTTAGCTAAGGTCTCTTCCACAGTGTCTCAAGACACAGCGCTTTTTGTATCGTGATTTTTAGATTCCCCTTTTTCATCTCAGTTTTGGTCTTGCACGGGAGAAGAAATAAGAACGTTTACCCCAGCAAGCCTCTTAATGTTTGTTTGTTTATCAAAGACTAAATTTAGAGAAACATCTGAGTACACAGAAACTGGTCTGAGCCTTGCAGTCACTCAGCTTTTGCCCATCTGAGATGGCATTCATCTGGGCATACCAGCGTCCAGAGAAAATGAGTTATGGCAGCATTTAAGGAAGAAACAAAAGGTGGCAAAGGTACTGTTTAAGAAGGTTCCATTTTTATTCTGTTAAATTTAAACACTACTTAAGCCTTGACAAGATCTTAGCTTGATGGTGAGGTGCTCTGCATCAGCAACCACAGAATAAATAAGGCCAGCACCAGCCAAACCCCAAGCCAGTTAAACAGCTTTGATCATACAGATGAGAAATGACCGAAGAAAAGCAACACCATATCTCAGAGCCCTGCCTGGGATGCAAAATGCTGAGCTATAACTCTACCAGACACTTCTCGATTCTCCTGCATTTCCTGACCAGATTTAAGAGACTGGATCCAAACCTTGGGTGGTTTGCTGAGTGCTCAAAGCTGGGAATGGTGCAAAAGCCGCCTGGCATTTTTGTGTTAAAGGGTGGTTGGCTTGCCACCTATAATTACTTCACAAATAACTGTTAACAGCCCTGATCTCTTCCTCTTTCTTAAAACTAATTGCAAAAGGGAAATCAGAAAATGACTTTTTCTAAGTGCGGGACCTGGTATGATAATTGAAAAGGATGCTGGAGATACCTGAAGTGACAAGACTGTTCACGGGTCATGTATGCATTGCTTGGATAATCTAGGCAAGCAACAGTCAGACACGCATTAAAGAGCTGGGATTTACATAAATTCCAGCGTGGAACATGCATCTGTACTCCCAAATACAAAAGAGGGCTGGATTCCTCCGCTGGTTCCCATTTAAGCCCCAACTCAAGCCTCTCCAAAGCACATGCTTCATTGTTGACATAAATAAGAATTCCTTCCCAAAGCAGGGCCTACATGTGCCGAGAGCTGGCCTTCAGCTCACCGACGTTCTCCAAAACAAGAGCCTGAAAAGCTGCTGTGGGAATATCATGCCCATTTGCTGTATCTCAGTGATCTCACATCTAATGGATGCAGTTCAAAACCAGAAATATTTTCCTTCCTTAACGTGTCTATTTTTGCTATTGTAACAAAGAGCATCACTTAGAGATATGTGTCTGTGTCTCTGTTTTTCCATCTGCAAGTACGGAAAATAATAATTTGCAGCTCCAAAGGGCATTTCATGCAGACCAACAAGGACATCTCACCAAAAAAAAACCCCAAAAACAACAACCCAAGAATCTCATCTTATCAGGATTTCTTCACCTTACTAATGCTACATTATTGTAGTAACGCGATATATAAGATAACTAACATTAAGCAGCTGAAAGACGGCATATTTCTCTCTGCAAGTTTTTGGTCTTTTCAGCACTTTCAACAGCGTACTTTCTAGATTCAGTTCCACTGTTTGCTTCAACAGTCAGTTTGTTGGTTTCCTGTTGCTCATGTGGGTATTTCTCATAGCAACAGGAGAGAACAATGTTTTCAGAACTGGAAAAAGTGAGAGTAAAGCCAAAACACTGGCAGGGTGATCCAGGGGCAGATGCCATGCCTGAAATTATACTCTCCGCTTACTGTGACTTGGGATTTCAAGACGATGATCTCTGCCTCACAGGTCTACTTTGCCACTGTGAAAAGCGGCAAATTTAGCCTGCTGTAATAAATGCCGGGAGCGTCGATCGAAAAAGCGGATTTAAGAAAGCTGTGACGACCTGCCGGCCTTATTCGAAGCTGTGTGAGCCGAGTGAGGGTTCCCCGCCAGAGGCTGGGGACGAGTCTCTGACCAGACTATCTATCGCCGGCCCGTGAGCTCCTCCGGCGGCAATGCCTGGGCCGCGGAGCCGGTTCCTCGGGGGGCCTGGCTTCCTTGGCGCGCCGGCCGAGGCCGTATTTATGAATGGATCTGACGGAACTGCGCCATGAGCCCGCGGTGTAACTGCATCACCCCATTGTTGCTACACACGCACAGCACTCACTGGGGAACAAAAAGCTGAATGAAGCGGAGCAGCTGCCAACTCAGGCAAAGACAACTTAGGAAACTATCTCATTCTTCCTTTCTTTTGGGAAGCTATTTTGCCTGTTGTTTCCTTGCATACAAAATACGGTCTGCAACAAATAAGGTAGGATAAGATACAGTGAGTCCTGTTACTTGGTTCCAAAACCACAGGCCGTAAACGCTACAAAGGAGGGGATAAATGGTGTATGTGCTGTAGGGACAATGTTCAAATGCTATCCATTCAAGACAGATTCCCATGATTTTATACTGTGACTCAACAGAAACTGAATTCTTCAGCGTGGTGATTCTGAACGTCGTTTCTGTGCAGAAATTTGCAGGGATCTTTATGAAGGGGCTTTTCAGACCTTGGGAAAAAAAGAATAAAAATCCCAGCACTGACATACATAGTACATTTAAGTGGAGATATTTTAAATGCCATTAATTACGGATCCAGTCTTCAAAACAGCCTGACTCCACATTTTCAAGGGCTCACAACCAGCTGTTCTAACAAGACTTTAAGACAAGCTCGGTTCCTTTTTTCTTTCTACATCAGGCCCTTAAATATGCTTTGGATTTTCAAAACCACTCAATACGCACCAGTTCCCATCTGGGAACAGACTTTAAAAAGGACTTGTGCCTGTGTACAAACCTACGTGTTGGCTCTTGCCTGAAAACCTCTTCTGTGCTGCTGATGCTGGGGTGGACAACTCCTTTTATCATTCGGAAGCAACCTTCAGAACGGGGCTCTTGGAAGAAGACGCTCCTTAAACGCACATACAACCCTCACTTATCATCACACAGAGTGAGCCTGACCAGCCCTTCTGGCAGCTATGGTGCCCCAGAATTTATTCCACAACCTGCCACTAGCCAGCTTGATTTGGGATCTTGGCAGCTTCTGTCAATGATGTAAGCCTGAACACTTTTATTGTGAGATAATAATTTTAATGTTTCAGTGCATTTAGCCTCATAGGAGGAGGTTGAAAGAGACCTCTGGAGGCAATCTAACGCAACCTTCTGCTCAAAGTAGGGTTAAATTTAAAACTGATTGTGTGTCTAATTCTCACTGACTTTAGCCTACAAAATTCTGGTCCAAGGTGCTCTGTAGCTATAAAGACCTCAGCTATCTACCCCTGCGATAATTTCTTGAGCTCCTCAGAAACCTTATTTCTCTTCCATGAGGAGATCTGGGGTACCAGAGAATGGAAGGGCTCAGAACAGATCCAAGGGAGATGCAAGCAGTAACCAGGCCAGAGCACATGTCCCACACATCATTTATGGGAACGCTCCCACGCATGGCCAGAGAGGCAGTTTCCAAACCCGCAGCTAGTGAGTTACACACTTATTCGATGACTGTTCCTCCAGGAGATGAGCGAGCTAGATTTCCTCAAGACAGATCCATGACAAAGCAGAATACTGATTTGCAAGGTCTTAAGATGTGCCCTACCCACTCAGTTATCCTTCCTCACGTCCCGTAATTGTGCACAGTGGGGATGCTTGTATCCTCCTCTGAAGCATCTGGCTCCATCAGGGACAGGATACTGTGAGCACTGGAGTGCTGGTCTGTGATGCTATGGAAATTCCTGACTTCCTGAGTTGTTTATTTTTCCATTGCAATGACCCACCAAGAGATGCACAGGGAGCGTGGAGACTTCCTGTGAGTAGATCTGTTAACTCTTTGGCCACCAGCCTCTCCTCTCTTCTCCTCTTGAAGAAACAGCAAAGGAAATGTTCCCACCCTCTGGCAGCAAAACAGATCAGAACATGCAATCTCTGTCCTGCAGAGCGGTGTGAAGCTGTGTGGGACTAGCTCTTAACGACTCTTTGGGACAATAATGTTCAGAAAAGGCAACTCAAATATACTCTATAGAGCTACTTTCACTACCCATAAGGCTGCTGAGCTTCTCAGCTTGTCCAAGAGCAGCTCCCTGGTGTTTATTTTGGTAGGTGGAAGGAGTAATGAAACCGAGGTTTGCATGGCCTCATTGTCACTGTCTCTTCAGACTGTGATTCAACCTTCATCAAATGGCACAGGGCAGCTATTTATCAGAAATAACTGTTATCCCTCGAATGACACTGGCAGGGTGCCTTGTACTATCTCATCTAAAGTCTGAAGCACTGCTTTGGATTCATACAAGGATAGCTGACACCAATGTGTTTCTGAAAGAAACACTCGTGTGTTCGTTGTTTGCTCAGCCTACAGCTGGGGTTCTAAATTAAATGCTGTTTATTATTAACATATTTTTGGTCTGATTCTTAACGAAACGTCCATTAAAAACATTAGAACGCTAAATGCCAAACTCCAGTTTCAGTTACACTAGTGTAAATCTAAAATAGCTCCATTGATTTCAGCCTCCTGGTTTATACTGCTATTTCCTAGCAAACAGCACCCTCCAGTTATCTGTATAAACCAGTAAAAGTTCAGAAAATCTCACTGCAGTTAAGTTGCATCAGGATTTCATTATCATTTGCTATTTTCATATGCCTGCAACTTTGAAGCTAAAATTTATTCATGATTCACCTCAGACAGCGACATTTTTTTGGCAAGCCAATGAGAAAGCCCCATCATTGGTTTCCACGCTAAGCAATCACACCCAAAAAGAAAAAAGCAGAAGCCCTTGGGACCCACCGGTCGAGAAGGACTCTCCCCCAGCTCTCTGCCATTTCCTGTGGGCTACCAGGAGGCACAGGGTGGGAGGCAAGAAGTTTTTCCTCTGCAGAACTGCCACTTCTGCGAGTTCCTTCCCTTTCCCACCACGTGATGCTCCTGAAGCCTAGGAGCTCTCATTTCTTCCTCTTTCCTAACCTCCCCTTTGAAAACAAAACCATTCACAGAGTGATGATGAATTAATTGTGTCGCTGCAGGAACAGCTCTCAGGCACCAGAAATTAGGAAGTGAGAGAACTGAAGCTGTTCATTCAATTTTAATTAAGCCCCGGCGTAAAATATATTACAATAGTCTTTACTCTTCATTAACACAGCCTTGGGCTAACTCTTACACCACTTAGCCAGTACATTTTTTCCAACAATACACTTTGCAGATGAGGCTGATATAACTACCTATTGCTCAGACTGCCCCACACTTCTCTGTGGCCCTATTTTCAGTTGCTTATCTCTCTCTCAAGATTTAACACGTGGCATTAAAGCTTCTAGTACTGGGCCCTTGTGCATTTTCCCAGTGTAAAAGTCACAGAGAAAGTGTCTACCGAAGTATTTATCCCATTTCCAAATAGCTGGCTAACGAAAAATATACTATTATACCCAAGTTAAAAATTCTGGCCACCTTTGGTAGGGCTGAGACTTCAAAGCTTGCACGAGACAGACTTTGAGTTAAGGTCACCTCTGTCACAACAACGGAAACATCTTGAAAAAATTACAGCACCTCCAACTTCTGCAAAGACTTAAATTTTTCAGTGATTGAATTATCCAGAAGTGCCTTTTGTCCCCAGTGTGCTCTGACTTGGGGGCTTAGTGAGCCTCCCCCCTGCGGTCTGCGCTACTGAGGGCTGAGACCAGGGGCAAAGGGAAGAAAGAGTGTCTCTAGCCAGTGCCGACAGACTCTTGGAGAGGAGATGTGACCAGTAAAATGTTAAAGAGTTCTTTGTTATTTGGGAAGAGCATATAAGCTCCATCAGATCTGGAAGATTTTCACCAGGATGGCAAAAAGCACATTTCTGAGAAAAAAAAAAAAAATCTGCTACATTTCAAAGAAAAGGCGTGAAGAAATCTCCAATGCAAAAATCAACGTATTTTTTTCTTCTAGCCACCTATGAAGGACTAAGCTGTTTTGGCGGGTGTTTTCTTTCAGACTGCAGCTATCAGGAAGGAAAAATTCAGCACAAGAGATAAATTTTGTCCATGTTGCAAGATGCTGCAAAAGAGCCTTACATTAAGTAGCACTGAGATGCCTGAGAAAGCTTCAGTATCTCCTATGGTAAAGAACATGAGCTTTAAACGTATAGCAATAAATATCAAATTAAGAGAATCCAGAAAAACTCCCAAGACAGCAAAAAAAAGCCATGTATTCCCTTCTCAAATGTCGTTGTGTGTAATACGCTCACAACGTGCTTAGAAAGCAATTAACACGGGCTCTGCTCTACCAAGGCGAAAGAAAATTCCACCAGAAAGACGTCCTACCATGACTTTTCTTCTATCCCGACAAGCCTTCACAAACCTCCACGGTGGGTAGACTAAGCATGGGAAGAGTCAGGCGGGATCCCGACTCAAGCAGAGCCTCACAGATGAAGCAGCAAAGCACCAGCCAGCAACCAGAAAGAAACCCGGGGAGAAGTGAAGTAGGCAAACCCATGGCTGTAGTCCTCACCATCAGGAACGGCTCTGCAAGCAAGCACCTGCGCGTAGCTTTGCACGACCTTCTGAATATGACCCCATGCAGCAATAACCCAAGGGAGAGGTGACTAAGGAACAGGACGCTGCATCTGAAAGGGATGCTCAAAATCTATTTGCTGGCAAAAGTAATAGGGGAGGGAGGGAAATGTTCCTCCCTGTGACCAAGGAAATGAGACACAGCTGAGTGTCTCGCAAGTTCCCAGTGACTGTAGCCCTTGTGGTCCATGCGCTGAGCTTGCTTGCCCCCTCCTAAGAGCCAATTGTCGTCAGCACCATGCTATCACTGCTACCCAAACCTCCCATTCATGCCGAAAAAGAACAAGAAGGGAAAACATCCTTGCCACTGCATGGGGAAACTCTTAAGAGGAGATGGAGAACCACCCTGAACAACTCCCTTGCATCTCCAGAACAACAGAATCCAGCTACTCAACGGTTGATTGAAACCCACCAAACATATCAAATACAAATACACCCACAAGAGCTACCTTGGCACCTCCCTTCTGGAAAGTGCTAAAATACTGTAGAAACAGCATCAGAAGTTTATCTGGAGATTACTGATATGGGGAACATGGTCTGATGATGAAAAGTTCATCCGATGGCACAGGAACAAAGTGATGAGCTCTGATGAGGAGGGTAACTGTTCTAGGTCTGGGTTTTGGTGGTACCTGAGCACCACTTACTTCTGTTCTCAAAAAGGACTTCCAAATGACTACCCAGGGATTTCTGGGGGCAGCAATGTGCTTCACAGTAGCAGAAGCAGGCGCTGACCTTGTGAAAGCTCCTTCAAAACTTCCCAACTATTCTCTTTTCCTGCAGTCTCCAAGCCTCCCCTGCCCCTCCCCTGCTATTTGTGTTCCTGCTCCTCACCCCACGCTGTCATTCTCGCTCTCATCATTATCCTGGTCCTGTTGAATACCAAGTTGGTCAGTCAGGTCATAATTTCTAAAGCTGTAATACAAGAAGCTCACGGAAAATGATGGTTACACAAACTCTTCTTGTCCCCATCTCCTGCCCTGTGCTACAGTGCTCCGCAGTTTCAGATGTTTGTGAAGCTGCACTTCTAAATCTAACAGAAAACTGATCTGGCTTAGAAACCCTTGACCCCTCAACTCCAAAATAACAAGTGGTCCTTCCCCCCTCCTTTAAGCTGGATCAGTTCCAGGATGGGTTTGAAACACAAGGACAAGAGCAGTTGCGTGGGCATACATCAGTGAAAACAAACACGAAAATGAGCCGCAGCTGAGCAGGAATGACTTCTTGCACGAAGTACAATCACAGTGGTGGAGCACCAACCTTTCAGACACTCCATGGAGTTAAGACATGGAGTTATATAGGAAACTCTCAGTGGCTAGCACCATTTTCCTCGTTCTGTGGATGTTCACGACCTTGGTGAAGACAGCAACTTGCTAACAAGATGCTTTTCATCTTCCTCTGCCCGGTTTTCTAACGTCCTTCTCGCATTTGCCCACTTGTCTTGTAAGTCCTCCCAGACATTTGCTGGACGCGGCATCCAAAACTCAGCATGTTACATCCAGTCAGACAAACATCCAAGCAGAAAATTTCACCCAGCTAATCACTGCCAATATCAGCACCAGTAACAGACAGTTCTTGTTATTCATGTAGATGAAGTAAACGTAATGGATTCACCCAACAGATTTACCCAAATAACCTCTGCGCAACACCCGCACCAGGCAGCGCAGTCTGAATTGTTAAATAGGATTCTTCTCGCCTACTCCTGTTGCTTACTGTGATGTACCACCACTCCCTTTCTCCATACAGAGAAATCAGGCTCAAAAGAGCAATCATCTGTACAAAATTTTCATTTACACTGCAATAAATGTATGTTAGATTTCTGTAGCTGCTGGATTAACATTACAAACACTCAGAATCGGAAATGGTCTTGTTTTCTGTGCAAAACCCAGTTCCAATCAAAAGAAATGGGAAGCCCCAAAACTATACTTGAAAATTAGTTATCAATCTGACAGAAAAAAACTTTAAAAAAATCTTAAATAAAAAAAGAAAGAGGTGAATCTTCCCTGTTTGTTTAACTGGACTATTCCTTTTTAATGAAAACACAGAATATTTGCCGGAAAAAACAATTCTTCTCTTGACAATGTTATTACAGATCTAAGAACTGCACAGTGTATTTACTCTGAAAAGCAAAAGCAATAAAAAGTTTTATAGATAGCACATGTTAAGGACAACGCATTGGAAAAATGATGTGCCCACGTTAAGAAAAGCATTATCTTATTAGTGGTCTGCATTTCAGAAAGTCTCACTCATTTATTTTCATTTTAAGTGAATTTCACAACGGCAAAATCTGTTAGCTTTGCTAGAGTTGAAACTCTTGTTTCATCAGGGTGCCAGAGGAAGGCACCTTGAGTGCTCCTTTCAGTCCTCCCAGCTTTCTGCTGAGACTGTCACGCAGAGCTGTCAGGTTTGGCCTTTTCTGATGTCCCCACCAGAAGCTGACCTCAGACTAGAAAACTCACTTTTGAGTGAGTTCGAGCACCACTGAAATGCCATCACTCACCTCTCCTACCTAAGACAGGACTTGCTGAAAAGCCAGGAAATGCCCTTCAACAGGCATTATTAGCTCATTATTCACTTCCTTCAAGTCATGGATTTTCAGATGACACCTCAGTGAGGGCCAGAAGAGCAGCTTCAGGGCTGCAAACACAGGACCGGCGCACACACTGGTTTACCTTATGCCCTGGGGGTTGCTGTCTGCCTGCTCACCCCACTGCCTGGAGCACGAGTCAAGGCGTCTCCCCACTACAGCACGTCTGACCATCAGCCAGGGTGGGCAGAGCAGGCTCTCCCCACCGAGTTACTGAACAAGGCGTGAATGAAAATTGATCCTGGGAGGCCAAGGAGCTTTGGACATCCCAAGCACCGCAACCAAAGTGCCAGGAGCGCGCTTGCAACCCGCTCGCTCCAGGAGCACCCTGCTCCTTTGCTCCACTGGGCTTTCAGGATCAGGCTGGGTTTGATGGCTCTCCACTGTGCCCTCAGAAGTGAAAGGAGAAGAGGAATGCAAGACACTCACCACATCTGTGTTTGTGATCTTGGCCAGGAGGTCTGTGAGGCTGTCTCCATCATCGAGCTGAAGGCCACAGATGGCTGCTCCCACACTTCCAGTTGCTATCATTGACGGTGGGTACATGGCAAAGTTGAAATCTGCAAGAACAGATCTGGGAATTAGTCCAAGCCCAGATCAGAAAAGCTGCAAAACATCAGAGGCAAGCAACATAAAAAAACCTGCCCAAGAATAAAACCCAGGGAAGTAGAAGAAAGGGAAAAGTGCCACTCTTTTTGGTCCCGTGGAGCTCATTAGTCACACTGCTCATCACAAGCAGTCAAAGGAGGTGTAACAGATCTGCAAATTAAAATGGAAATGTGGTTTGGTCTTTTATTCTCACTGATGCATAAAGTAAACCTGGACAATTTTTAATAGTCTTTCCTTAGTTTTAAAGAAAAGGAAAGAGAAGAAGGAGGCTTTCTGTGTTTTATGTCAGAAATTTGGGTCTTGGTCACATTAGAGCTCTCTGTATAACCGGAAAACTAAGTGGGATAAGGTATCACAAAGGACCAAACTGAGGTTTTTAGTCACGTCAGTTTTTAAAGACTTAATTAACTCGAGCATTTAAAGACCTGTCTGGGAAAGAGATTTTAATTAACGGTTTATCTTTACCACCTTTGCAATTACAAAGTGAGAACACTTACAGCCCATAACTATGTAATCAAAAAAAAACAAACCCGAAGATCACATTTGTCATTACTACTATTTCCTAATAAACAAGTTGAAAATGCATTTCAAAACTTCCTCTCATACACCTGTGGAGATCAGGAGAGAAATGAGAATAAAACTAAATGTTCTTGTGCCCTTTATAAGGTAATTTTATGTTTTATGATACTGCCATAGGCCCTGGTTTATTGACATGTCTTACATTTCCAGGAGATCTTCTCGGTTGCTAATAGCTTCCCAAAAGGAAACTTGGTTTGCAAGTTCTTCAGTTCAACAGTAACTCATTAAATAAACCCTTCTCTACCAGTTTTCAGTTGAGGCCACTGGAGGAGAAGGAAAAGGAAACCCAAGTAATACTTAATATGAAATAAACCACAACCAATATATTCATTCTATTTATAGAAACAGATTGTTACAGAAAACCGCCCTTCTGCTAAGGGTAGATCTCAAGTCCTCTCTGTTCAGCTAGAGTGAATTCTGGAACCCTGCTGGTGTCTGCATAACCACTCAAGTTTTAGACACATGGGAGGGTTGCTCTTGGCCTCCCAGACTCTGAGCTGACAAACACTGAAATCACTGTAGAGGTGGCACGTTCTTCTCCAGGCTGGAACATGTTTCTGGGACCCACAAGGAATGAAGCAGTCAGGCGAGAATAGGACTCAAGTTATAATGTTCATCCAGACTGGAGGGGGGATGTTAGAAGCGGGGAGACAAAAGGAGGTACTGAAACTCTTGACATGAATTTATCTGTCTCACACAATAACCAGGAGGTGAGCACCTGTAAGCCCACCATCATACACTGCTGAAACCCACTGTCCTTCCTACCAAGGAAGCTCAGCAGACATCACAGTCTGACAAACACTTCTGAAGGAGCAAATTCCCACCAACCGAAGCAACAAATATGAACTGCCATTATTGTAAAATACGGTGGGATTTCAAGCCCACAAAACAGCCCTCATTTTGTGCCATTCTGCCTCTCTTCTTACTCACTGTTACTGACAGGAGTTGATCTGGCAGCTAATAGCTCCATGGAAGAAGTGTGATCACTGGGCCACCAGTTTATAAAGTCCAATATGAACAGCAGGAATCGCTAAAGGACCCTGCTAATGAGAGGTTTTTCTAAAGGTTGCAAATGTTTATGTGCTTGCGTGACTGTCCAGAGTCTCCTGGTCCACAGAGCAAGTATCACACATCTGTAAAATTTAAGAATGTTCAAATATTTAGGGAAGAGACCTAGCATCCCCAAAACCCACTCTCATCTATGTAGAGTGAGTCATCAGCAGTCCCACTGATTTCTTTAGAAAAGGTGTAAATTAAAGCAGATTATATCTCCACGGGTCTGTTTATCCCCTTGTACACACTGCGCTTGCTTGGGTTTGTGAATCTTGTGTGCCTGCATTGGTGTGAATCAGGCTGCACTGGGCCAACGCGGCCCTAAGTTCGGAAGCAACTCTCACATTTCATCTTTAGACTTACCAGGCCCACTTCCTAGTTATGCATGGGAACTGCAGCTGGCAAATGACTTCCTAGACTTTATCCCTCCTTGTTGCGAGTTTCGGGCTAAATGTAGTAAAAAGATGATGCGAAACCCCTCAAACTGTTTCGGTGTTTGGACAATCTCTATAGAAGGTATGATGCACTGGGTGGGAACCAAAAGCCACCTCCTCCCCACCCATCATTTGAGCCAGCAGCAGGGAGAAACAGACCCAGCCAGAAGCCTACTGGAACCACACCCTCATGCGTGGTCTCAGCCCTGACAGAGCAGCTTCATCCAGCAGCTGGCAGGCAGACCCAAGCGACAGAGAGCCCCCATGTCTTACACTTAAGGCTCAGGACTGGCCAGGCACAGCAGGCTGAACGAAGGACACAGCTCCAGCCTGCCCTCTGAACTTCCTTGCCTCCTAGGGACTTGCATCAAGACCTTCACATTATCCGAACGCTGGTTTTCTCGTGGTTGATTTTATATCTACTCCCAGAAACCGTCTTCCTAGGAAGCTGAATAAAGAGCCACAGTGCCCCTGCCAACTAGCACTGCTGTAGGTCTGCTTCCACGTGGGGTCACATGAGAACATTTCTATGCCCAATAACCTTGTTAGTTCCCTTAATGTCATTCATAATGCAAATGAGACAGCGAGCGAATGGCCAGAGGCCCAGAGTGACTAAAGCTCGGCATCCAGAAAGTCTTACATTGCCTCTAGCTCTAAACTAACTTCCCTCCATAACAAGCACCATAAACTTGGCTATCAAAGCTACACATGCCCAGTCTTTGTTGTACAACAGGCAGCGATTTGTATCACTGGCTTCTATTTTTAGCATATTAATTAACTACTGCAACTGGTGAGGCAAGTGTCTCCAACTGGAGAGTGTGGCGCCATTGTCTGAAGTCATCACCTCATCTCGCGCTATTGAAAATCATGGCAGTGACCCTCCTGCTGATATGAATTTAACCTGACATGCCCACAAAGGGATGGGGGGTGGTGCACCAATTTTGTGCACATGGTTCTCCACATCACCCTGGACCCTATTAGTGTGGAAAGAGCTCCCTGAAAGAAAAGAAGCCACATTGTGCTGGGCCACCTAGAGGGTTGAATAGAAAAGGCTGAGGAAAAGAGCAGGCAGCGGAATAAAGGCTGTAATTAACATATTTCCATATTCAAGCAAAGCAATAACTACGTGAAATGTTTGCCAAGGTGCAATATTAAGTACCGTATCCGAGGGGCTGCAGAATCCCCCTTCCAGTCTCTTACCTTCCATCGAGAAGTTCAAAACAAGCTTTTTACATGTTATTTTCAGTTATAAATTCTCTATCCCTGCTTCCCCCACGACAACAAGCCAAGTCCTGCCATCCTCACTCAAGTTTCCACTCAGGTAAAACTGTCTCTGGAATTCAGTCAAAAGCTTGCCCTGAGATTTAAAAAAAATATTTAAAAAAAAAAGCAAAATGAAATGGAGAGAGAGAAGACCTAGGCATGTGAAGCTGAAATACATGCTTTTACTTTAAATTCTTCTTGGAGATGATGAACCCTGAATTATAGAGGGAATCTTATAAAAAACATTTCTTACTGGACACCTGAAACTAGCCTATGGGCTAAATCCTTCTGTTGGACCTATGTGCAACCTTGGTTAACAGGCACCCAGAGCCAGGGAAACCAAAGGCATGACTCTGTCTCTAACTTCGTTACGATTTATGCAATTCCACGTGAAAGTAAAAAGCGTCTCGTTAAAAGTCAGAGGAGCAGGGCAACAACATGCAGTCTATGACAATATGAGCACACGAACACTTCAAGGGAACACAATGGGTTGTTAGAAAGCAGGACTTCTTTTACCTTCCATTCCCAGGTTAATGAACACGAGAAATTATCCTGTCCCCATTTCAGTATCGCCTTTTTCCTACAGGACCTTAAAAACAGGAGATCGATCTTGCACAATCCTACTGACTTTGATGCTGGGAATAAAAAAGCCAATAGAAGAAACAGTGCTCTTTGAGACACAGCCGCCTCTGGACCAGCTAGCCAGAGTCATCAAGCAAATTCAGGGTACCCTCAATCTGTACCCTGCCTTCAGACTGGAGCTCACAGCCAGGGCCTGAACGCTTGCGAGTGGCGAGGACGTTTTTCTGCCAGCGTGACACACGTTATCCAGGGTCCCGTTCCAGGACCCTGTGCACTGTGGCTGAGCTGTTTTGCTGGCTCTCTCCCGATCCAGTGGACTTCACTACGTCTGAGCCAGGAAAATGCAAGGTTGACAGTCAGTGTAAAGCAGGAGGGAACCGGAGGCAGGAACCCAGAGAGGTCCTGCAAGGGGAAGCCCTAACTCACAGCCAATAAATGAAAACTGCCGGAAGGAAAAGAGCACTGACAAACATTCAGGCTGAACGTGCTTGGTGTGCCAAAGCCAGGTGGGAACTCTACCTTCTTACAACGACCCTTGTTAGCATTCTGGCTTCTGGTTGTTTTTTTTTTTAACAGCCAGTTTTCATCTCTGTAATTTGATAGAGGTTTTATTTTCAGAGTTGCAAAGGCAGAACTGGAAACTGCTGCCTTCAGGAACGTAATGCTTCTCATGGTGAAAAAGAAAAAACGGGGAAAAAAAAAAGGAAAGTTACCGCCATCATTTCCATCAGGAGAACAGAACCACGGCAGCCACCAATACCAGTTTATAAAACTGTATAGATAATGGCCAAATTTCACCCAGCCTCAAAATTCATCCAGCCAATAACTGTACTACACAAGCAAGCACGGATCTATACGTAACCAGCAAAGTTTGAAAGAAAGGTCTAAGGGAACAACCTAAGTAGTGAATTTAGTTCTTGCCTGTTCCGGTCCAAATGCAATTCCTGCATCAGTGTGCTACATTCTTTACAAATGCAGTTGAGTTTTAACTGCCATTTTTTTTTTCTCTTCCACTCATATGTCTACAAGACACTGCAGTTTTCTCCCACGTTAACTACGTCTGCTTTTAAAGGCAAAACCAGATGACCTTCATGGCAGTGCAAAGTACAACCAAACAGAAAGCTGTCAAGTAAAATAGGATGTAGACGTGCTTTGAGTAAGCAGGAGGGTGGACACCTAATTCTATTCCTGGGCTACAGTAAAGGGAAAAGTATTTGGCCTTTACATAAATGGGCCTGAAGTATCCTAAATGCTGAAGTTCCATCACAATCATCCAAGTGAGACAGAGACAGGGAAACACACTGAACAGACTATGTAAAGCGTATGAGCACTCGCTACAACATACTTACTAGCTGACCATAAACATCATTTCTGAACGACCGTTTGCACTGATTACTATTTTGACTTGTTCTACATCTTCCCTAAGGAAGCCTATTATGTTAGCGCTTGAACCACCAGAAGGTCAGACCTGCAGCTGGTAGGAAGGAGGGCAACTTATGTGGCAGTGCTGGAATTATGTCAGCTTGTATCAGCGAAGGCTCTCTTCCTCCATTTCTTCCCACCTCATCTTCCCAGATTTGATGGGTCCTACTGTTTAAGAAATGAGTCTGCTCGTACAAAACATTCCCCAGGCCCTGCTTACTCTTTGGTGGAGCTTCCGTGTTTCTTGTAGTTTCATTTTGGTGGAAAGCTCAATATACTGGTATGAGTTGCCTCTCCCAGGATTATGGCAACAAATTCACGTGGATTATTCTTTCTTCTCTCATGCAAGAAGTACTCGTTCAACCACTGCCACTTTGCAACACATATTTTATTTCTAAGAGATTAAACCACACAACGAAGCCTCTGTGGACTGACTTCTTCCCCTTGGCAAAGAAGAGGTCCCAAACGAGACTCGCATCATACTTGTACCCTCTGCAGGGACAGAGCTCAGTAACTCATAGATTGGCTGAGAGGGGAAGGATGCATAGTAGACTTGCCCAGCAGGAGTCCTGAGGACCAAACATACCTCTTGGTGTTACAAAGCATTCTGTGTGGTTACCCTCCAGATCACTACTAGGGTTGTGGGCCTCATGTTGCGTCCTTTGCTCAGACAACACTCCCATTGACTTCCACAGAACTTCTGTCTGAGTAAGGACCCAGGATTTGGCCCAGAAGTTAGAAAAAAAAGCCTCCTCAGCTTTCAAATGTAGATGATTAATGTCCCAGAAACAGTGGGCAGAGGTTTGGCACACTGTACAAAACTGACTTAAAGCTGAATTTTTCCTCCTCTTTCTTAGCCTCTTTGCAGACACAGGCTTTGAAAGCCACTCGTCTATGAGATCCTGCACTGTATCCATCATGGGAACATCTCACCTGCCATAGGACTCGGCTGAAGCACTGAAGAAACCATGCAACGGGCTGAGTCTATGAGTCTACACAAGTTGCCTTCTGTCTCGGCGAGTTTGCAAAGCTTTTCGCTTCCAAGTTTTGCATGCCACTTAAATAAAACACTGAAAACCTCCTCACTGAGATTAGTCTCTCCACTACAGCTTGCATTCAGAGACACACAGCTCCTCTTTCTCAAAGCTGGACTTGCACACCCTATCCTCCCCCAAATCCCATTTCCTTACAGGCACCGAGATAAAAAGGGGTATCCTGCGCCAAAACAGTGGCACGTACAGGCTCCAATGGGAGGGTGTAAGGCACGGAAGCAGCTGGGCATCTGTGACTCTCAACAGCCTAGAAGAAGAAGAAGAAATGAAGGGCACGCTGAAGTCAAGGAAATAATGCACGGTTCTCTTTTCGTCGGGGTGCTGGCACGCTCTGCACGCACCTCTGTAACCAGTGCCTGCTCCCACTCCTCCAGGAGCAACTCACTGGCCTGGAGCGTGGCATGTACAAGCAAACGAGCGATCCCTGAAAACACATTTCCAAGCCGTGGAGCACGGTGTGGAGACAGAGGAGGAACAAAGGGTGCAAAGCAATGAACGGATGGAAGTGGTGTCAGAGTGGCAAAGCGACGTGATCCCAGAAAGCACCAGAACGACGATCTCCGTTGAGCTCACAGACAAACAAGAATCCTCCCATGCTGAAAAAGCAGCAAGGATCAACTTTGCCAAGCTGTATTGTAAGGACAAAGGCTCCCGATACAGTCTCTTAGTGCCTCTGAAATTCAGAAGACTCCTGAAAGCGATTTTAGCTTGCGCAGAGAGCCACCAGCATGATGAGAAAACAAAAGGCCTCATGACAGACTGGGCCATGCCAGTGCATGTCAATCCATACACTCTTACTGTGCAGTAAGAGAGGCAGCTTGAAGCAAACTGGCCTACACATGGGCAATTCCCAGCCAACATACTGAGCTCTCACTTAATGACAGCACTCTGCACGGCCACAGTGCTGGCAGCACAGCCACGGATGGGCTGCGTGCAGGCACCTCGTTCAGGACTTCCAGTAGAGAAGGAGGCTCCTGAAAGCACTGTCAGTGTAGGGCAAGGGAAAAACGAAAAATTTTTATTCACAGAATAAGCTTCTGTCTTGCTTAGCAGACATATGTTCAGATGAGACCCAGAGCAAAAACGAGTACGTTCCAGCTTCAGTCACGCTCACGTGAATCACTAAACACCACAAGGACTAGGGAGAGGGTGTGGATTTATATCCATACAGCTTGATTCGGAAACCAGGCTCAAAATAAAGACAGAGAAACACGGAGAGTGCTAAAATGGTAAAACACAACTGAGAGGAATATACAGAACAACCAAGCATCATCTCTATTTGCATAAAGTTCACATGGAAAGAAGAACAGAGTTGAGTATCAAAGTGATCCCACACATCCAGAACTGTTCATTGTTGCTTCCCTCTCCATTTGCTGACACAGAACATTGAAAGGACCAAGATCACGGCCAGCTCTGTAAAGGCAGGGAATACTTGGGAATTTCTAGTGTAACACCTTTGCTAGGAAATTAAAATGGAGCAGTTGGTGAAGAAGAACTCAGACTAGAAAAAAAAAAAAAAAAAAGTTTAAAATATTCCAGATTTTGCACGATACACTAAAGAAGAAGAAAATTACTTGAGAGCAGAGAAAGCTGCATTGAGATCAATCAGGAAATAAAGAGACTCATTGCTGTACTCCAGACCAGAGCCATTAGCCAGGCATTGAGGTCAGGTCTGGTAACAGTAAGAGTCAAAACCAGGCTGAAAACATGCATGGAGGCAGCAGAGGCAGCCACATGTCAACAGAGGTCATACTGCTGAAAGAAGGCAAATGGGGAAATGAAACACCAGGCTTAACCAGAGCTGGTGGAGAGGAGAAGCTTTGAGGGAGAAAGGGAAAGAAGAAACACAGCAGTTGATGAGAGCCCTGCAACAAATACAACAAGAAAAGGAAATGACAACTGGATCTGGAAGGAAGTTTGCCGAGAAGGGGCTTTTCTTCAATATGGAGGGCAAGAAGGACTTCGAGAAGAGTTGCAATGGAAGGGGAATACAGAAGTAATGATAACACTTCTATAATGCAAATGTGGATAGTAGCTTGCAAGTAAAATGGGAATGAGGGCTTGGGTAAGATCGCTGCTTTTGAAACTGTAAGGGGTTGTGGGTCCTCCTCAAGCCTAAGTGTCAACACACTGGTCTGTGGAAAATGGCATGAGAAGAGATGGTGCCCTGTCTTTTGGGAAGCTCCGTACGCCATCGATTACGTCTTTCATTCACGAGCAAAGAAACTCTGACTTGTTGCCTCTTTAAACTCTACGTAAACGACTGTGCTTCTTACATTGGAAACCTAACATGAAAAGCAGATCATATCGGGGAAATACATGAAAGAAGTGCATGACTGGGCTAAGGGTTACAAAGAAGATGCTGGTCTAGTAAATGGACTAATAAAGCATGGAGCTAATGATCAAATGATCATGAAGAAAGAGTAGAAAGAAGCCATGGACTTTGAAAACTTCTTCATGACCCACACTCCTGCAATGGTTTAGTTACATGGAAAACTTCAAGGGTAAAGGATTACACACAAGAATTTGAAAAGCTAAATAATAACGAAATCTAGGCCACTCAAAAAAACGTCCTATTGGACATAACAAAACAAAACACTGTTGGAGGTGAAAGCAACAGGAGAGAGAAGATTGGTCTGGTTTGGAAGAAAACATCCAGGTATGTTGGAGGTTGATGGTAGCGTGAGGATCCAGAGAAACGCTCATGAGAAACAACATCTTTTTCAGAAGAATAAAGGCAGTATGAATGAATTCCAGGTAAAGGGAGAAGTCAAAGAACGAAAGCAAAGCTGATGTAACAGACTAATCATAAAGGAAAACATAGTTAATTGAGAAATGTCTGGTCAATTACCAAGAGTGACGCTGTAGACTTTGAGCAATATTTTTGTTGAGCCCTGTGGTCTCTTCCCTGAAAGGGATCACACAGCAGTGAGAAAAGAAGGGAAATCTCCAGCACCTTAGCAGCCAAAAAGCCCATTACCTCAACACAGCCCATATAAAACCCTCTAACATGGATTGACTAAGCTAGCAAAAACGGGCCTACGTTGTAAAGGCAGTCACTACACCTCAAACGTCAAGAAGCACGCACAGCAGTGAACATTCATACCCAAAACCTGCACCCAGTCTTCCTTTCCCCTTGGCAAACACGCAGGCAGAACGGTTCCTACCAGAAAGAACCAGGTATGTCAAACTGTTGTGAATTCAAACACTGAGCCATATACCACTGGGTAACAAGCCCGGACAACACTGCATGCTGTTTATCTCTTCCAGGTCTAGCTTCTAAGAAGTAGTCTAACTATAATTCCTTGGATAAAAATTATTTATTTTCTAGAAGTCACTGGGGAAAAAAAAAACAACAACAAAAAATGAAACAATAAAATCAGTGTTTTGCAGACAGGTATAAATTCAAAGCCTCTCTTTCACACAAGTAGTTCTTCTCATCTGTATCTTCAGAAACTCTATTCAGCCAAACTTGCAAGAAAAGCAGAGTGTAATGGTTCCCTATGAAAACAAACTCGTTTCACTGCCTTCTTGAAGTCAGAGAAAGAATCCAAATATTTTTTAAAAAGAAGTCATTACTTTTTAAATTATTGTTCCCTGTGCTTCAGTGATGTGGTAGTACCACATACGTGTTGAAATACAATTTTTGCCTTTTACGTGGACAGTGTCCAGTCAATGAAAAATTTACGAACACGTGAATCGAACGCCTTAGCCCAATGCGTTTTGGGCTAATGTGCCATAAACAGCTCCTAGTATTTTGGCTGTCCCACATCTGTCCTTACAAACGATCTGTGGCCCTTTAAAACAAAAATAAACCCTAGGGAACAAGCAAAGCAGAAAATCGCGTGGTCTTATCCAGTCTTACTGACTTCACTGCACAAGTACGGCACGCGTTAGACTGCAACTGCGCGACAGCTCCCCGCTGCAAGAATTCTGTTTATATGCGGTTTCGGGGCTTGATTCACGATGCCCTTTGCCAAGGGTCCCACCGGCTTCAGCCATTCTTCCCACATCACGTAAGGATGGAGGGGACGAAAAGCTTTTCCACCACCAGCGAGACTAATCGGCCCTTTCAACCACGGGGCGAGCACCCGGCGCAGGCAGAGCACCGCAGCCTACCTGTGGCACAAAGGGCAATGAACGTTTGTGCATGCTTCCGGATCAAAAGCAACTTGTCTTTAGGTAGAGGCAGCTTCCTTAGGATGTGTTCGATGAAATCGTGCGGGGTGACGGCTGCGAGGTTCCACTTCAACTTCCCCAACACCACCAGCTCCCATTCCTGCAGGGGGGCACAGGGAGGGGAGAAGAGAGGAAAAGCCATCAGCAAGCCTGAAAAAACCTCACTTCGCTTATTTCTCCGATTGTAATTATATTACTGCTCAACCGGTTTTGTTCAAACATTTTTTTCCCTATGCCCTTACTGCTTTGAAGTTGTTGACTTTATTCTTTTTATTCTTTTTTTTTTTTTTTCTTAAAAAAACCAAAACACTGGAAATGTCAAGCTCTACTGAAAATAATGAGACCTGGCAGCTCCTGCCAAGATTTTACTTTTTTTGTATCCAGTGTTGAATGCCCACCCAGAAAGTTTAGCCTGCAATTAGATATTGCCAAGGTCACTGTGGTCCTTTCCTAGTAACTTCTTTTAAATGGCTACAGTCCTTACTTTAAAGCCATTTAAAGCCCTTGGGATAACCATGCACAAAAATAACCTATACTTTTTTTTTTTTTTCTGTGTCAGAACTGGGGAAGTTAGCTTGATGGCATTCTCTCCCAAAAGTGTATTCAAAAGCTCCTGCAGATAAATCTGATGGTGCCTGAACAACTCCAGGACAGGCTTTGCAGAAAGGAAATGCACGTAATGTGGCCAAGAAGTAGCCTGTGTAAATTATCTGCCAATAAATCACACAGGATCTATTCCCCCGTTCTTTGCACGCTCAAATTTCCCAGTGAAACCAAAGGAAACCTTGGGTGCATATGTAATTACTGGTCATTCCCTGCAATGTGATTACATGTAGAAATGGTACCTAATCAACAGATCCAGCCATCAGGTTCGAGTAGGGCTAGACCTGCAGGCTACAACATTTAAAGTCATTTTTTTATACCTTACAGTGCCCCACAGAGTGAACAAAACTCATGCCTTGGACTCACTTCTGTCTCATACATCAACTATTAGCTGTTAACTGAATTCCATGCACTGATTCTTGAGTTCTGATAATGTGTGAGCGCCCGATGGAGCCCAGCGTGGCAGGGAGTCCCAGCTAAGTTTGTAGAGCTGGCAAGTCGAAAAAAAGTCCTTTAATTTTGCAGCTGAGGAGATGTCAACCAGCGTTGCTGAGAAACCATAAACATAGACCCCACAATGCCACTTCTGCAGTTGTTTTTCTGAATAGACGCCCGCTTTAACAGCAAGTTACTTTCCTGCAGACATGCCTAGTGGATTATGACGGAGGCCCTGATAGCTTAAAAAAATCTCACATTCGCATATGTAAAAGGCCCCAGAAACCAGATGGGTTTTTTCTCCTTTCTCAAGAAAACCTGCAAAATTTTTTAATATAATGGAAATTAAGGGGCAACCAGAGATGAATCTTCCCAACACAACTAACGTGACAGATTTTGATACAACAGAGCACTTAATCTAGAGGACTGAATACAGCGAAGCCCTTAAAACACACGCTGAAATCCGTACGGCACATTGTTCCGCGTCTTCTCGCGCCCCCACCAGCCCGTACCACCAGCGGGACACCTCACGTCTGTGACAGCCACGGCAGGGTTTGCAGGGTAAAGCTTTGTACTCTGCAGAGGCATGGGCTCCCAATCCCTCCCAAGGGGGTGGGGGGAAGATTCCCACTGCCTTCACCCAGTGATTCACAGAAGAAATTCTCCTGGGATTCGGCCGGCTAAGGGCATTCACCGGGATCTGCCGGAACGAAGCAATCTGGCTTGAACGTGCATCTCACCAAGAGGCTTAAATACTCGCCTGGCACTCTACACCACAACGCGCTTCGCAAATATTAATTATTCCCATAATTAATTTTGATTCTTTTGGTTTCTGCTTTCACCACGTCTGAGCGGTCTTGAACTCTCCCAAGAGAAACGCCTGGCCTGGTCTTTTACTCAGGCGGCTGCTAAACCGAGCCGAATTTTCAGCCCGCCACCTGCCTCGCCGACACCCGACGGGGAACCGCGTTTCGCAAAAGCCACGGGAACCAGGCCGCAGCTTCACAAGTTACAAACCCGGCCCTTTCCTCGCTGACACCTGAGGCTCCCCTGGGCACCACCCTACACCAAAAGCTCCCCCTTGCCCCCAGGGCAAGGAACCCACCCTGTCCCGGGGCACCGCCACCAGCTCACCGGGCGGGAGAGCCGCCCGCTTTGCCGGGGCGGGCCACGGGAGCCCCGCAGCCGCTGACACCCCAGCCCGGCACTGCTTCCCTTGAGGCTGCTCCCCTCAGGAGCGGCTTCCACCCGAGGAGGGCCCCCTCCGTGG